>PYAF01002719.1:1327391-1349489 GCA_007407185.1 Glycine tomentella | reverse complement strand
CTCTAACAGTTATGTCCTGGATGATCTCTGATACAGCAAATCAGTACTCTAGCTGGTAATCTAGAACCTAGCTATTTTGTGTGGGAAGTCCTTTTTACTATGGCCATCATAGGAATGGGACTCTTGCTTTTTGCAATTCTTATTGGAAACATACAGAACTTTCTACAGGCTCTTGGACGGAGGTAGAACTTAACTAATGCTGCAAGTTTTAATTAAACTCTGATAGTCTAGTTCTAATGTTTTTTTTATCGCAACATGCTGGATATGTTTTCTTTTATCCCTTTTACAGGAAGCTGGAAATGCAACTTAGAGGCCGGGATGTCGAGCAATGGATGAGTCATCGGCGCTTACCAGAAGATCTAAGAAGGTATAAATTTAAATTAATATTTGAAATTGTATTAATGTCTAGTAGAGAAGATGTCACCGTGGGAAGTCCTTTTTACTCTGGCCATCTTTCACAAAAAAAAAATGAATTCATTAATATCTTATTGACAGAATGAATTCATTAACATTTGACTACTCAAATCAAAGTTATAAATTATTACAATCAATTTAAATTTAAATCTTCATTAATATCTTTCTGACAGAAATAATTTGTTAATACATTAATACATAATTCAAATTTTTAAATATTAAATTCTTTTTTTAATGTAACTGCATCACATGAATGTTAATCTAGTATACATTTATGAAGAGCAACTAACTTTCCTATAACATTACATGTCTATAGGCCTCAATGCTTAGAAAATAGTATTACCACTACTTCCATTTTAATTTAGGTATCATGAAACATGAAATTATGAATCATCGGGCCTGCAGCTAATAAGATAATATGTCTGTGATGTAGGAGAGTAAGACGGGCTGAACGGTATAATTGGGCTGCAACAAGGGGGGTGAATGAAGAAATGCTTATGGAGAATTTGCCAGAAGATCTTCAGAGAGACATAAGACGTCATCTCTTCAAATTTGTTAAGAAAGTATGCACTAAACTAATTACACTAATTTATCATGCTTTCTATTTAAGTGGATTATAATTTTGAGGTTTAAATGTAAGGCAAGCTTCAGAATCTCAGACACTGATTTATTTTTATTTTTTTTTCATTAGGTCTCTACTGGGTAAGTTGCTAGGTTTGAATAAAAGTTTAAATTGAAAGGGAAAAGTTTTATCCATCTTCATCATGAAACTTAAACCATGATACACCAAAAGCCAAAGCATGTCAAACAACCCTAAAAGTTCTTTATAGTGATGTTTTAGTTTGCTTTTATAATTTGTAACAATTTGCGTTCATAATCCAAGGATCTGAATTATCCGCAGATTCGGCTTTTTGCCCTGATGGATGAACCTATCTTAGATGCCATTTGTGATAGACTAAGACAAAAGACATACATCAAAGGAAGTAAAATTCTAAGTCAGGGTGGTCTAGTAGAGAAGATGGTATTCGTGGTGCGTGGCAAATTGGAAAGCATTGGAGAAGATGGAACTAGAGTTCCTCTATCTGAAGGGGATTCTTGTGGTGAAGAACTTCTGACATGGTATCTTGAACATTCTTCAGTCAGCACAGGTATATCAATACTTGAAGCAATGGAAAAATGCCTGTTAATTAATATTTTAAAGTAGACCAGAAGGAGTTGCAATAATTAACAACCTGGCCTGTACAAAAAATAAGAAACAGGATGGTTCAACAATTTGATCTCTCCTGCAGATGGTAGAAAAGTAAGGCTTCCAGGACAGAGATTGGTTAGCAACAGGACAGTAAGGTGCTTAACAAATGTGGAGTCATTTTCACTCTCTGCTTCAGACATTGAAGAAGTCACAATCCTTTTCACAAGATTCTTGCGGAGTCCATGCGTTCAAGGAGCTCTAAGGTCGATCCCTTGTCTTCTTGTATCTATCTGGATTTATATTGCTGCTTAATCTTCTTGGCATTTTATGACTTACATAAATGAACATAAATAAACCAGTAATAATACTCTTACACATTTTATACTTGCAAATCCCTCTCACATAACATGTTACTTGTATTATAACTTGTCAAAATATTCTATTTCTGAGTTCACCTTGGCTTTAATGAGGGGTTTGTGAGCATATTAAGTTTGTGCTATTTTATTTTTGTTAATCATATGCCTTCCATGAAGGGTGCTGTTCTGTTATGTTTCTTCCTTGGCTACATAACTTAATTCCCAGTTCGTTGTCATTAAAGCCCATCCATTTCATTATGTTGCATATTTGAAAACGAAAATAAATGGTGAGATGTCAGATATGGTATAAAATCTGGGCATCTTTTACCTCACAAAGAGGAGGGGGTGGAAGAAATGCCCTTAGTAAATATGTAGCTGACTTCAATAACTTTTTCGTCTTATAAGATAGGCTTGTTTTCTTTTTGGTCCCCTTAATTTTTTTTCTTCTTATTTTGGTCCTTTTAAAATTTGTTTCAATTTAATTTGTGCCCTTGTTAAGTAATTATGTGGGGCTAACAGAAATTGAAAAAAACAATTGATGTTTCTATAGTATAAACTAAAATGAAAATCTTCCAATATTAAAAAAACGACCTATCCAAACGCTTACAATTGAAATAGTAACGAGTAAAATGAAACAAATTTCTATTAGACCCAAAACAGGAAAAAAAAATTAAGATGGCTAAACAAAACAATCATATAGGTACCGAAAAGTTATTCAAACCACATATAGCTAGTAACATCTAACAAGTTTGTGATTTTTCACTCGTAGAAAGCTCCATTTCTGTTTTCAAATCCATGACTTTCATAATCATTTGATAATTTTGTGACTTTAGGTATGAGTCACCTTATTGGAGATCCCTTGCTGCGACCCGCATTCAAGTTGCATGGAGATACAGGAAGAAACGTCTAAGTCGTGTTAATTCCTCACCATCAGATTAAACATTGAGGTCGTGGATTGCACTTTTATATTTGATTTGATAGTGTTTACGATCTTCAACCCAATATGGTAGTAGATTCACTAGGTTGTTACCACATACAAAGGTGTCCATTTTTAATTAAAACAACAAAGGGTAAATTAATTCCACCTCCAAGTTTATTGTGTCTACACTCAATACCTTGCATTTTGAAAATGAGAAATGCTATGGCACGTCCCCAATTAAAAGGGTGTATACTAGGAAGCAAATTAATTGAAGTGTGCAAGGAATTATGGTAGTTTGTCAATACTGTATTGCTGTTGATGTTGTCATGACAGCAACAACCGTTAGCATTGAGAGATGATTGGTAAAGCTGTCAGTTACTATCAATTGGCAGAGAAGATTTTAATAAATGTGAGATGAGGAGGAGAATTAGCCATTCATTAAGTATTTAACCTTGCAACAGGATACCTGAAAAATCTTTCATAATCAATCAAAATGTTGATGAAACTCAATTTTCATGTGATTTTTTACATTGCTTGTCACTTTTTTGATTCTGTCACTTTTTTTATTCTAATATCAGTTCAATTTCATAGTTTTTATTTAAGTGAATTTAATGAGATAAGTTTCACGTTTTTAATCAATAATAAAAAAATTTCAAAATCGTATTCCAAAATTAAAAAGAATCATATTTTCAAAAAGGACGAACATGGCTATGTGCTATAATCACTTAAGGAACTATTTTACCATTTTTAATAAATAAGGGAACAAATTACAACCTTAAATAAAGTTAGGTGACCATGTAAATAATTTCACATTTTTTTAATCCTAAACAATCATTGCTTACAGAAGTAATGAAGTTTAATTTTAAACAATCTAACATGACATGATGGATCTTCTTCAATGATGTAAAAAACTAAGCAACGTCTGAAAGTGAAAACTCATTAAGCAATGTGTACCGGAGATGCTTTTAAGAATAACAAATGTTGATTATTAAACTTAAAAATACAAATATTATCTGATATTTTTTATAAAATATTTTTTTTAAATTATCACGTGATTATAAATAAATTTATTTTTGACAATTCATGTATGATTTATTTTCTTATGTATATATTGAGTAACTTTACTCGCTAAAGTATAGTTAATTAATTTTTTTACAAATATTCTTATATTTTTAAAACGTATATTATACATTAAGTTAAATTTATTTAATAAAGTATTAAATGATTTTATTTTTTTGTAGAAATTTATAGACATAGTATATTCAATTTAGACATTTAATTCATCAATTAAATTAGTAAAGGTTAACACCTATAAAAAATGATTGACTTCCCTCTTAATATAACAAAAATGATTGATTAGAGTAACTAGCTAAACTTAAATATTAGCTACCAACAAGTTGTCAAAACTGATTATTAAATTTTTGAGTTCCAGTCTTATGGATGAAAAAAAATATAATTAAAAAAAGAATTACACTAAAGGTGACAAGTTAGGTTTTTCAATAAAAATTAGTCATCAACAAAACTGATAAATATGTTGTATCATGACAACAAAAAAATAATAAATTAGTTTTTGGTTATCTAATTTATTATTTAGGTTTGATTTAGCTATCTATTTTTTTTTTTCAATTTGTTTGTCTAATTTTTAAAAGATTTATTTTTTAAAACAAAAAATATATTAGTTAGTTACCATCTAGGCATACTCATCTATTTGAGAGTAAAGTGCACTAGATATTGATTAAATGATTTGCTTTTCAAAATTCCACTCATTAAAGAATTGATTTAGTATATGTGTGAATACATATAAAATGTTTACATTATTGAAGAAAATTTTTGTTACTTCAAGGATAGACATCTGAATATACAAATCTATTTTATTATTATTATATATTTTAAATGCAAAATAAATGCTAATTTTTCTATGCAAATATTAGACATACTTTTGTCTAAGATCAATATTTGGTTCATCTTTCTTACTTCATCAGATCATAAGAGACAACAAAACAAAGTAAGGCAAGTAGAAAAAGTAAACCAAGGGCTATCTATATTGTGCTTTTAATCCAAACAATTCACACAAATGCTGTAAGTTGCAACAGAACATCACGCTCAATGAGAATTCCAATTCTCTTTCACAATCTCATGTCACAAGTGACTTGAGATCAAAACAAAACAGAATAGTATAGCTATAGCAGGAAACAAAACAGAGAAGAGAAAGATAAATTTGCTACTTTCAGCAGTTACAGGTTCAAATTACTGGAATAAAAGCTATGATAGTAAAAATGAACATTTACTGAGATCGGAGAAACTGGGAATTTGCAATGATCCGTATTGTACTACTTGCCCTACTTACTTCAAGGCTTCTCAGCTAACAAATCAAAAAGCTTCAATTCTATCTGAGCCCAAGGTGTGTGCCTTTCTTCCTATAATAGGTTATTGTTTCAGTTGCCTTAAGTTAAAAAATTTGTGGGAGACTATCTTAGATGCCATTTGTGGGAGACTAAGACAGTCAACATACATCAAAGGAAGTAGAATTTTGAGTCAGTGCTGTGGTAGAGGAGATGCTATTCGTGGTGTGTGGTAAATTGGAGCATTGGAGAAGATGGAACTAGAATTCCTTTATCTGAGGGGGATGCTTGCAGTGAAGAACTCTTAACGTGGTATCTTGAGCATTCTTCAGTTGAGCACAGGTATAGCAATACTTTCTTGTTTTTGTTTTTCACATGGATCCACCTTCGGAGACAATCTTGTTCAAGACGTTGTAGCAAACAATACTTGATGCAATAGCGAAAAGCCTGATGACTAAACTTTCTAAATTAGAGGTCAAATAGAGTAAAGTTATAGCAGCACGGTTCATCAATTTGTTTTTTTTCTTCCTGCAGATGACGGAAGAGTACGGCTTACGGGACAGAGGTTGCTTAGCAACAGGACAGTAGATGCTTAACAAATGTGGAAGCACTTTCACTCCTAGCCTTAAGGTCATTCCTTTGTCCTGTATCTATATTTATGAGTCAGGGAATGGACCGCGTTTAGTGGGTCTCAATCGTTTAAGGGCATCGACCCAATTCTACTCGAACTTACGGATTAATGAATCCGTAAACTTTTTTTTTTTAAGTCATACAGATTGGATATGATCCATACAGATATTTTTTTTTAATTTAAAAAATATTTCTCCAAATAATCATGTATGAAGGTTTCAAACTTGTGACCTTCATGTTATTAACATAACGCTTCAACCAAATGAATTAATAGATCAATTATACTAAAAGTTAATTAATGTTGATATATATAACATTAAGTTTTTTAATATATATTTAATATACATATAAGTTTACATAATAAATTTTATAACAATTAATTTTGATATAATAATTAAAGTATTTTTTACCTATAAAAATCATAGATTTAAATAAAAATCATAAGTTTAATAAAAATTTACAGGTTTAATAAACTATAAATATAGATATAATTTTTAATTTAACCTGTAAATATAAATATAATTTTTATTAGACCTGCAAATTTTTATTAAAATTATGATTTTTATTTAAAACTATGATTTTTATATGTAAAAAATAATTTAATTATTAGATCAAAATTAATTGTTACAAAATTTATTATGTAAATTTATACGTGTATTAAATATACATTAAAAAAATTAGTATTACATGTATAACATTAATTGATTTTTAGCATAATTGACCTATTAGCTCAATTGGTTGGAGTGTAAAGTGAAAGTCGTGGGTTCAAGACCTGCATTGTGCCATTCTTCCGGATTGGGTAATCCGTATGGTCTTCCGTAAAAATTTACATCCGTATGTATGAAGCGTGAGGATATTTCCTTGATGTTAACTACCTAAATCTCAACATGTATTATATGATTTATATCTTTGAAGTTGGCCTCAATGTTTTGTGGTTGTTATGTTTGTCTTGTGCTGTCCTTTTTGTCCTGCACCATAGTGCGTATAAAATGCACCCTTAAGGTCTGTCTTGATTCTTTGAAATCCATGGCAAACAATAATTTAACAATTGTGTTATTTTAGGTATGATTTGCCCTATTGGAGATCCCTTGCAGCAATCCGCATTCAGGTTGCATGGAGATACAGGAAGAAACGACTAAGTCATCTTGACTCCTCTCTTTAAGATTAAACATTGAGGTTGTGAGTTGTACAGTTTTGTATGATTTACTATAAGTCTATAATGTTTTGTGTGCAGTTCAACAAAAATATGCCTTAAAAAAGGCACATGTACATAACCTTACGATGAAACAGTGTCTTTTCAACTGTCAAAATGAAATACATTCCAAACATATATACCACTGTTCTTCATCTTGAAAGAGTACAAATATCTAAATTTCACAATTTAAAATGCTTTTTCAAGCCTATAGACAATACTAATTAATTAGCAGTGAAAAGAAATTGTACATGTTATCATGCACTTGCAGGGATCAAATAGTCATTTTAAAGCGATCAGAATCTGTATCCAATATTATTTATGTTTAACACTAATATTTTTTTAACCTGTGCATGGCACAAAATAAATGTTTACTTTATATCACTAAAATTTATAATGAGTATTTTAAAATATGTAAATTATATTATAATTAAAACTTATGATAAATATATATTTTTGAACATATAAATTAAATTTTAGATTTATGATAAATGAAACAATGGATAATTATTTTAGCCGTTTTTGAGAGTTGATGGGCGTGGAATCTAGAAAGGCTTGATTTTGGGCCAAGCCCATTAGAGAACTTTGGCAATTTCTTCTTACACCTCCAGATTTGCTTCCTGCACATTTTTAACCTTCTGGAACGCATAATCCAAAATGTAATTTCACATTACGGATAAAGTTTTTCAGAATGTAATCTGGAAGGTAATTTACATTCCAGATTAGGTTGCATGAAGTGAGTCTGGAGGCGCAAGAAGCAATTACCAACAAGAGATTTGAATGTCAAAAATAGTTAGAAGTGATTGCAACACTGGAGAAAACCACGTCTTGTTATTTCCTAAAAAGACAATTATTATTTATACCTCTCAATTTTACTAACATACCTCTTTTATGTTTTGTTTATAAAATATATAATGTTCCTAAAACTACTTTTCTGAATGTGTTGAAATTTCAACATTCCAAAAAATACTTTTTGAATGGGTTAAAAATTTAACATATTTTAGAAAGTTTTTGGGATCTAATTTTCAAGGAGAAAAATGGGGGCACCAATTGCCTTTTAAAAGGATAAACCGGTTACACGCCTAAGAATATTGAAACCCTCCGCGGATTCGTAAACCCACTAAAGTAAATGTAGGTCAAAGAATGAAGAGTACCTAAGACACTCCTCAATGACTTTGGAGTGACGGACAGGCTACTTCATACGGATTCACAATCCGTATGGTTAAAAAATTTTAAAATGATTTTTGAAATAATAACACCAATAGGTGTCAAACTTGCATCCTTGCAATTACAAGCAAGGTACTCTAACCAAATGAGCTAATAAACCATTTATGTTAAAAGCTAATTAATGTCGGTATATATAATATTAAATTTTTAATGCATATTTAATACACATATAAATTTACATAATAATTTTTATAACAATTAATTTTTATCTAATAATATATTTTTTTACATATATAAAATTTTAAAGTATATTAACATGTGATTTTATAAAGTTGAAATTTCTAGTGTATATGAAACTAATATTTTTTATTCAAACCTATGATTTTTATTCTAACTTTATTGTTATAAAATATGCATTATCAGATAAAAATTAATTGTTATAAAATTTATTATGTAAATTTATATGTGTATCAAATATGGATTAAAAATATTTAATGTTATATATAGCGACATTAATTAGCTTTTAACACAAAAGGTTTATTGGCTTAGTTGGTAAGAGAACAGTGCTAGTAATTGCAAAGTTATTTTGAAAATCACTTTTAAAATTTTTAACTCATACGGATTGCGAATCCGTATGGATTGCGAATTATGCCTTACGGATTACGAATTTGTAAGGTTCATAACCTTTACGGATTATGAGTGGGACAAAATTGATATTACACTATTTATATTGGGTGTTGGAAGCATAACCCTTGAGTTTATCATTGACCTTTGTTAGAAGTTTGTTTCAATTTTCCCATGGAGACCCAAAGAGGTTTTTTGAGTCCAATCATATAGTTAAGCTAGCTGCTCGCATAGTTACAGCTCAATGAATGAGAACAATATTTAATCGAACATGATACATTATTGCATGCAAAAATTTATTATTTATAATTTTGTTTACTGTTCACTAAACAAAATTTGTTTTTACAATTATATTATTGTTCACAATTTTTTTATTATTAAAAATATTAATGTATGTATAAAACATGCTTTATTAAATTAAAACCAATATCTAGCATTGGAGTAAAACTGGAATTCTTACATTGTCATAATTCATTCCTATTGTATACATATTTAAAGTGTTCTTTTTGTAATTTTGTTGCATTTTCCTTTTCTGACCTGGAGAGACTCCAATTGTCAAGTACAAATTTGTCTTTGAACTATTATCATTTGGTCAACCTCGAAGATTTGGGTGAGGAGAATGATATCTTATTTTATTTTATTTTAACTTTTGGAGCGAAATCAATCAATAAAATAAATTTGTTTATATTTGATTTTACATTCAAGATTAATTCATGATTTTGATTTTTTGAACAACTTATGAGGATAAATATTAGATGCTACTTTTTTTAACATACATCTTATTATTTATTATTGAAATTTATTAAAAATTAAAAAATTATGAAAGATAATCATTAAATTAATATCAAATTTATTAATTTTTTATTTTAAAAAATTTAACCAATAAAAGAAAGTAGATTTAAAAGATGTGGGATTACATTATACTAATTTTAGTAAATTACCATGCAATTCTAGTCAAGTAAAAGAAAAGAAGAGAATTTTTTATAAGTTATAAGCCTTTTCATAAGTTCTTGCGTTTTGAATAAGAACACCCTGGTTATTTTTTTTTCTTATATTTTCTTCTTAAATTATATCTATTTATTTATAATTCTATCTATATAGATAGATGGATATCTATAGTTATAAATTTTTGTTTGTTGTCCCCATCAATCAAATTAAAAACTCATTTCTATAGGAACAACCAATCATAAATTAATTATATCTGTTTAAAATTGTTAGATTTCGTCTAGTATTCCATAGAGATAAACGATATGTGGATACAATAGAGAATTTTCTCCTTTTGTGCTATTCAAACTAATATTCAGTGAAATTAATAAAAGAAAATAGACCTTTCGAAAAAAAAGAAATAAAATACCGGTATATTATATTGTATGGGAGATTGCCTAATAATGAATGCTAATGACGGCTCACGAGATTTGAAATAGAGTAAGTACATAATAATACTTTTTCTCTATAAAAAAAAAGGCAAAATTAGTTCTATCTAGGAACTTTTGAAAAAAAATATGAATACATCATATTAGGCCGCACGAAAAATTATTTAACTTCCATTCAAAGTTCGCAAAAAAGGTATATATATTTTTTGGGGGGAGGGGGGTTGAGAAATGACCTACCTAACTTAGTGGTTAGAGTAAATCCAAAAGTAGGTAAAGTATAGTTAGAACTTATTAGATACCATTGACTCTTGTATTTAATAAGTTTTTCTACTCATTTTTTTACTTTTTTCAATCTTTTATTCCGATTTAATTTTCCATTTTTTAGTTATTCTAATATTCAGACGAATCAATGTGATATGAAATCACATTAATAGCCTCTACTTGTGTCCTAGCTCGTCTAAGTTAGATTTGTCTCAATTATTTATCTATTACCTTTCGGCTTATCCAAATTAGTTTATATTATTTCAAGAGTTTGTTGTGCTTTTTGTGGATCAATATCACTACTCTTTTCCACATCATTTACTAAAAATAATAATCTCATTATTGTTTATTCTAGCATAACCGTCCATTTTTAACCATTGGTTTTTAAGTAGTAGACGTTTTCTCAAAGTACAGATATCTAAGATTGTGGCAATAGGCGGGTAATACTCCAATTTTTTCGCTACATCGCCTTTACGCCGAAGCTGAAATCGGAGAAAATCGAGCTTTGATTTCTCCCCAACAAACACAATCCATTCTCAACAATGTCATTCTCACGAAGGTTAAGGTTTTCTGTCTCTCTTTCCATTCCCAATTTTCCCTCTTTTCTTCCAAACCCCTCACTCTCAACCTTCCATTCTCACTTTCACTCTCAGCCTCCATCCTTTGAAAATCTTGTCTCTGAATTCAATCGCATGTTGTGTATGCGTCATACCCCACCCATCATCGAATTTAACAAGAGTTTAGATTCCTTTGCGAAGATGAAGAAGTATCCCACTGCTGTTTCCCTTTTTCACCGATTGGAACTCAAGGGAATTCAGCCTGATCTCTTTACTTTGAGCATTCTCATTAATTGTTTCTGTCATATGGGTCAAATCACTTTCGGCTTCTCTGTATTGGCCAAGATCCTCAAATTGGGTTACCAGCCAAACACCATAACCTTCACAACACTCATCAAAGGTTTCTGTCTTAAGGGACAAGTCAAGAAAGCACTGCACTTTCACGACAAGCTATTAGCACAAGGATTTCGGCTGAACCAAGTTAGTTACGGGACTTTAATCAATGGAGTCTGTAAAATAGAAGAAACAAGAGCTGCCATGAAGTTGCTGAGAAAGATTGATGGACGACTGACTAAGCCTGATGTGGTGATGTACAACACAATTATTGACGCCCTGTGCAAAGATCAACTTGTAAGTGAGGCTTATGGTTTATTTTCTGAAATGACTGTCAAGGGAATTTCTGCTGATGTTGTCACTTATACTACTCTAATATATGGCTTCTGCATTGTGGGTAAGTTGAAAGAAGCAATTGGTTTGTTAAATGAAATGGTATTGAAAACTATCAACCCAGATGTTTATACCTATAATATACTGGTTGATGCATTTTGTAAAGAAGGAAAGGTGAAAGAAGCAAAAAATGTGTTAGCTGTTATGCTGAAAGCATGTGTGAAACCTGATGTTATTACTTATAGTACTTTAATGGATGGGTATGTCTTAGTTTATAAAGTGAAGAAGGCAAAACATGTATTCAATGCTATGTCCCTAATGGAAGTGAATCCTAATGTTCACACTTACACTATCCTGATTAACGGATTTTGTAAGAGTAAAATGGTGGATGAGTCATTGAATCTCTTTCAGGAAATGCATCAGAAAAATATGGTTCCCAACACAGTGACATACAATTCTCTTATCGATGGTTTGTGTAAATCAGGGAGAATCTCTTATGTTTGGGATCTTATTGATGAGATGCGTGATAGAGGTCAACCGGTAGATGTAATCACCTACAATTCCTTAATAGATGCATTACACAAAAACGGTCATCTTGACCAGGCAATTGCATTGTTCAACAAAATGAAAAATGAGGGAATTCGACCAGATGTGTACACATTCAATATACTTCTTGATGGACTATGTAAAGGTGGAAGACTTAAGGATGCACAAGAGGTTTTTCAAGATCTTTTGGTTAAAGGCTATCGTATAGATGTCTACACATATAATGTTATGATCAATGGGCATTGTAAACAGGGCCTGCTCGAGGAAGCATTGACCTTGCGATCAAAAATGGAAGACAATGGTTGTATCCCTGATGCCATCACTTTTGAAATTATCATCAATGCTCTCTTTGAAAAAGATGAGAATGTTAAGGCAGAGAAAGTTCTTCGTGAAATGATCACTAGAGGCTTGTTGAAAAGATATTAAAAGGTGAAACACACCTCATTTCCATAGCTACTTACATTTCTATCATTGTTGAGTTTGTATGAATGGTTTGTAAATTTAGTAACTCTTTGATCAGAGAGGTGTTGGGTTTTGCAGTGTCCTGGCTGCTGCTGATGTTTTTATTGTTCCACATTGGATATGCGGTGACACACCTGAGTTACATATTAAATTACATGAATACTTTGTATGTTTTTCATCTGTTAATTTCTTTTTCTTGTATTTTGATTGTTGTAGTCGTATTAAAAGTATAGAAGGTGAAACACTTTATTTCCCTTTGAAATTGCATTTTTATTATTGAACTTGTTTAAAAGACAAGTAGAGAAGTTGAAAGCAGTGACCTCGTTGTCTGTCAAGTTTATATATTAACTAATGCATTTTTAATTCATTTTAGTCTTGGGTTGTTGGTTTAGTTTTAGAATCTTATTGTGGCTTTTGTCCATCTTCCTTTGGTAGTTCAGAGTCCCACTTATTAAAAATTTTTCTTTCTCATTTTGGACATAATGAGAAGGAGAAAGGATTATATAAAGACAAATTATCCGTATTTATTATACATCTTTTTTTAATGTAAGATATTTATGTTATTTTATAATTTGTTAATATATTAATACATAATTCAAATTTTTAAATATTAAATTCTTTTTTTAATATAGCTGCATCACATGAATGTTAATCTAGTATACATTTTATGAGGAGCAACTAACTTTCCTATAAACATTACATGTCTATAGGCCTCAATGCTTAGAAAATAGTATTATGTCCACTACTTCCATTTTAGTTTATGTATCATGAAACATGAAAGTGTGAATCATCTGGTGTGCAGCTAATAGATAATATGTCTGGTGTAGGAGAGTAAGACGGGCTGCTCGGTGTAATTGGGCTGCAACAAGGGGGGTGAATGAAGAAATGCTTATGGAGAATTTGCCAGAAGATCTTCAGAGAGACATAAGACGTCATCTATTCAAATTTGTTAAGAAAGTATGCACTGAAATAATTACAATAATTAATCATGCTTGCTCTTTAAGTGGATTATAATTTTGAGGTTTAAATGTAAGGCAAGCTTCAGAATCTCAGACACTGATTTATTTAAAATTTTGTTTTCATTAGGTTACTGGGTAAGTTGCTAGGTTTGAATAAAATTTTAAATTGAAAGGGAAAAGTTTTATCCATCTTCATCATGAAACTTAAACCAATGATACACCAAAAGCCAAAGCATGTCAAACAACCCTAAAATTTCTTTATAATGATGATTTAATTTGCTTTTATAATTTGTAACAATTTGCGTTCATAATCCAAGGATCTGAATTCTCCGCAGATTTGGCTTTTTGCTCTGATGGCTGAACCTATCTTAGATGCCATTTGTGATAGACTAAGACAAAAGACATACATCAAAGGAAGTAAAATTCTAAGTCAGGGTTGTCTAGTAGAGAAGATGGTATTTGTGGTGCGTGGGAAATTGAAAAGCATTGGAGAACTGGAGAAGATGGAACTAGAGTTCCTCTATCTGAAGGGGATTCTTGTGGTGAAGAACTTGTGACATGGTATCTTGAACATTCTTCAGTCAGCACAGGTATATCAATACTTGAAGCAATGGAAAAATGCCTGTTAATTAATATTTTAAAGTAGACCAGAAGGAGTTGCAAGAATTAACAACCTGGCCTAAACAGGATGGTTCAACAATTTGATCTCTCCTGCAGATGGTAGAAAAGTAAGGCTTCCAGGACAGAGATTGGTTAGCAACAGGACACTAAGATGCTTAACAAATGTGGAGTCATTTTCACTCTCTGCTTCAGACATTGAAGAAGTCACAATCCTTTTCACAAGATTCTTGCGGAGTCCATGCGTTCAAGGAGCTCTAAGGTTGATCCCTTGTCTTGTATCTATCTGGATTTATATTGCTGCTTAATCTTCTTGGCATTTTATGACTTACTCACTTACATAAATGAACATAAATAAACCAGTAATAATACTCTTACACATTTTATACTCACAAATCCCTCTCACATAACATGTTAGTTCTATTATAACTTTTCTAAATATTCTATTTCTGAGTTCACCTTGGCATTAATGAGGTGTTTGTGAGCATATTAAGTTTGTGCTATTTTATTTTTGTTAATCATATGCCTTCCATGAGGTGCTGTTGTTCTGTTATGTTTCTTCCTTTGCCTACATAGCTTAATTCCCAGTTCGTTGTCATTAAAGCCCATCCATTTCAATTATGTTGCATATTTGAAAACGAAAATAAATGGTGAGATGTCAGATATGGTATAAAATCTGGGCATCTTTTACCTCACAAAGAAGAGGGGTGGAAGAAATGCCCTTAGTAAATATGTAGCTGACTTAAATAACTTTTTCGACTTATATCATAGGGTTGTTTTCTTTTTGGACCCCTTATTTTTTTTCTTATTTTGGTCCTTTTAAAATTTGTTTCAATTTAATTTGTGCCCTTGTTAAGTGATTATGTGGCTAATAGAAATTGAAAAAAAAATGATGTTTCTATAGTATAAACTAAAATGAAAATCTTCCAACATTGAAAAAAGGACCTGTCCAAAAGCTTACAATTGAAATAGTAATAACTAAAATGAAACAAATTTCTATTAGACCCAAAACAGGAAAAAAAAAATTCAGATGGCCTAACAAAACAATCATATAGGTACCGAAAAGATATTCAAACCACATGTAGCTAGTATTGCCTAGTAACATCTAACAAGTTTGTGATTTTTCACTCGTAGAAAGCTCCATTTCTGTTATCAAATCCATGACTTTCATAATCATTTGATAATTGTGTGACTTTAGGTATGAGTCACCTTATTGGAGATCCCTTGCTGCGACCCGCATTCAAGTTGCATGGAGATACAGGAAGAAAATTCTAAGTCGTGTTAATTCCTCACCATCAGATTAAACATTGAGGTCGTGGGTTGCACTTTTATATTTGATTTGGTAGTGTTTATGATCTTCAACCCAATATAGTAGTAGATTCACCATGTTGTTACAATGTTACCATATACAAAGGTGTCCATTTTTAATTAAAACAACAAAGGGTAAATTAGTTCCACTTCCAAGTTTAATTGTGTCTACACTCAATACCTTGCATTTTGAAAATGAGAAATGTTATGGCACATCCCCAATTAAAAGGGTGTATACTTGGAAGCAAATTAATTGAAGTGCGCAAGGAATTATGGGAGTTTGTCAATACTGTATTGCTGTTGATGTTGTCATGACAGCAACAACAGTTAGCACTGAGAGATGATTGGTAAAGCTGTCAGTTACTATCAATTGGCAGAGAAGATTTTCGTAAATGTGAGATGAGGAGAATTAGCCATTCATTAAGTATTTAACCTTGCAACAGGATACCTGAAAAATCTTTCATAATCATGACATTGTTAGTCACTTTTTTTGTTCTAATATCAGTTAGATTTGATAGTTTTTATTTAAGCGAATTTAATGAGATAAGTTTCACGTTTTGAATCAATCATAAAAAGTTTCAAAATCTTATTCTAAAATTAAAAAAAATCATATTTTCAAAAAGGACGAACATGGCAGTGTGCTATAGAATAATCACTTAAGGAACTATTTTACCATTTTTAATAAATAAGGGAACAAATTACAACCTTAAATAAAGTTAGGTGAACATGTAAAAAATTTCACATTTTTGTAATCCTAAACAATTATTGCTTCGAGAAGTAATGAAGTTTAATTTTAAACAATCTAACATGACATGATTATTAAATTTAAAAATACAAATATTATGTGATTTTTTTTATAAACTATATATATTTTTTAAAATTATCACGTGAATATAAATAAATTTATTTTTGGCAATTCATGTATGATTTATTTTCTTCCGTATATATTGAGTAACTTTATTAGCTAAAGTATATTAATTATTTTTTTTACAAATATTCTTATATTTTTAAACGTATATTATACATTAAATTAAATTTATATAATAAAGTATTAAATGAATTTATTTTTTTGTAAAAATTTATGGACATAATATAATCAATATAGACTTTTAATTCATCAATTAAATTAGTAAAGTTTAACAACTATAATAGATGATTGACTTCCCTGTAAATAAAACAAAAATGATTGATTAGAGTAACTAGCTAAACTTAAATATTAGCTACCAACGAGTTGTCAAAAATGATTATTAATTTTTTGATAATTGGTACCCTTAAAGTAAATTCTTGAGTTTAATCTTATGGATAAAAATGATTAAAAAAAGAATCATACTAAAAGTGACAAGTTAAGTACTTCGATGAAAATTAGTCATCAACAAAACTGATAAATACTTTGTATTAATGAACATGATAACAAAAAAACAGTTAAATTAATATTTGATTCTCTAATTTATTATGTAAGTTCGATTTAGTTATTTTTTTTAATTTGTTTGTCTAATTTTTAAAAGATCCATTTTTTAAAACAAAAATATATTAGCTAGTTAGGTTTTCCATCCGGTTAAGGCATACAAATTTACTTGAGAGTAAAGTAAATTAAAAAAAAAATTGCTCTTTAAAGTTTCACTCATAAAAAAATTGATAACAGATGTTAGTCTCGATGTGAATACATATAGAATATTTATATTACTGAATAAAAATTTTGTTACTTCAAAGACGCGCATCCGAATGCACAAATTTATATATTATTATTATTATTATTATTATTATTATTATTATTATATATTTTGAATGGAAAATAAATCTTTTTTTTTATATACAAATGTTGGAAATACTTTTTTCTAACTATCATAATCAATATTTGGTTATTCTTTCTTACTTCATCAAATCCTAAGAGACAACAAAACAAAGTAAGGCAATTAGAAAAAGTAAACCAAGGGCTATCTATATTGTGTTTTTAATCCAAACAATTCACACAAATGCTGTAAGTTGCAACAGAACATCACGCTCAATGAGAATTCCAATTCTCTTTCACAATCTCATGTCACAAGTGACTTTTTCAATCTTACAACTCCTCATTGGTGATATTTCCACCCCTCCCCCAAAAATGATCAACAAGCTTTCAGAAATGCTGCTGTAAATATAAACTTGATGGAATCAAGGTTTTGACTTCTCACTTGGAAAGCTTCCAAACTGGTATTACTACTCTTACTGGCTGTGCCTTTGTTGTTTTACTTTATTATTGCTTGCTTAAGCATCACCTTGTTGCATGTTAATTTTGGACACAAGCACTGATGCATGTGAGGGCGTGAAGGGCTTAGATGTGTTGTGTTTATTAACTCTACACACCACAGAAACTCGAGGTTGGAATTTGAATGGTACATGCATCTCAATGATTTTGTTTCTTTAGTATAGGTCAATGGATGTTTAATTGATCTCTTCCAAGCTTCAGAAGATTTTACATAAGATGGTTTATTACAAATATTTATTCAAGTTTTCCATGTCCTTGAGATTATTTCACTCCCCCTTCACAGTTTTCTTTTTCTTTCTTTTTTTTCCCCCTCCAAACATAAGTATTCTTTCACTTTATAATAAACTATCTCTGATACCAGCACCGAACATAAAACTCATCAATGTACCAAACATGAATGAAGCACTCCCAACTGCTTATAGTAAAAATGAACATTTACTGAGATCATTGAAACTGGGAATTTGTAATGATCCGTATTGTACTACTTGCCCTACTTACTTCAAGGCTTCTCAACTAACAAATCAAAAAGCTTCAATTCTATCTGAGCCCAAGGTGTGTGCCTTTCTTCCAATACTAGGTTATTGTTTCAGTTGCCTTAAGTTAAAAAATTTGTGGGAGACTATCTTAGATGCCATTTGTGGGAGACTAAGACAGTCAAAATACATCAAAGGAAGTAGAATTTTGAGTCACAGTGCTGTGGTAGAGAAGATGCTATTCGTGGTGCGTGGTAAATTGGAGAGCATTGGAGAAGATGGAACTAGAATTCCTTTATCTGAGGGGGATGCTTGCGGTGAAGAACTCTTAACATTGTAGCAATCTTGTTCAAGACGTTGTAGCAAACAATACTTGATGCAATAGTGAAGTGCCTGATGACTAAACATTCTAAATTAGAGGTCAAAAAGAGTAAAGTTATAGCAGCACGGTTCATCATGCAGACGGCGGAAGAGTAAAGGCTTACGGGACAGAGGTTGCTTAGCAACAGGACAGTAGATGCTTAACAAATGTGGAAGCACTTTCACTCCTAACCTTAAGGGCATTCCCTTGTCCTGTATCTATATTTATGAGTCAGGGAATGGACCACTTTTTGTGGGTCTCAATCGATTAAGGGGATCGAACCCAATTCTACTCATGGAGATACAGGAAGAAACGACTAAGTCATGCTGACTCCTCTCTTTAAGATTAAACATTGAGGTTGTGAGTTGTACAGTTTTGTATGATTTACTATAGTGTTTTGTATGCTGTTCAACAAAAATATTTAGCATCCGAAAAAAAAAAAAAAGAGGAGAAATAGTCTTTATCTGAAATATGCCTTAAAAGAGGGCACATGTACATAACCTTACGATTCAACAGTCTCTTTTCAACTGTCAAAATGAAATACATTCCAAACATATATACCATTGTTCTTCATCTTGAAAGAGTATAAATATCTAAATTTCACAATTTAAAATGCTTTTTCAAGCCTATAGACAATACAAATTAATTAGCAGTGAAAAGAAATTGTACATTTTTTCATGTTATCATGCACTTGCAGGGATCAAATAGTTATTTTAAAGCAACCAGAATTTGTATCCAATATTATTTATGTTTAACACTAATATTTTAACCTGTGCATGGCACAAAATAAATGTTTACTTTATATCACTAAAATTTATAATGAGTATTTTAAAATATGTAAATTATATTATAATTAAAATTTATAATAAATATATTTTTAAACATATAAATTAAATTCTAGATTTATGATAAATGAAACAATGGATGATTATTTAGCCGTTCTTGAGAGTTGATGCCGGTGGAATCCAGAAAGGCTTGATTTTGGGCCAGACCCATTAGAGAACTTTAGCAATCTCTTCTTACACCTCCATATTTGCTTCATGCACATTTTTAACCATCTGGAAAGCATAATCCAAAATGTAATTTCACATTACGGATAAAGTTTTTCAGAATGTAATCTGGAAGGTAATTTACATTCCAGATTACATTGCATGAAGCGAGTCTGGAGGTGTAAGAAGCAATTACCAACAAGAGATTTGAATGTCAAAATAGTTAGAAGTGATTGCAACACTGGAAGAAAACTACAAGTCTTGTTATTTCCTAAAAATTCCTAAAAAGACAATTCTTATTTATACCTCTCAATTTTAGTAACATACCTCTTTTATGTTTTGTTTTTAAAATATATAATGTTCCTAAAACTACTTTTCTGAATGTGTTAAAACTTCAACATTCCAAAAAATACTTTTTGAATGGGTTAAAAATTTAACATATTTTAGAAAGTTTTTGGTATCTAATTTTCGAGGAGAAAAATTGGGGTACCAATTGTCTTTGACGTTGTAAAAATTTTACTTCTTAGCTAAAGAAGCGAACTAAGCATAAACAGTATAATATTAATTTTGCATAAAAGTTGGTTAAAATTAATTTTAAAATAATGACACCAATAGGTGTCAAACCTGCATCCTTGCAATTACAAGCAAGATATTCTAACCAACGGAGTTGATAAGTCATTTACGTTAAAAGCTAATTAATGTCTATATGTAACTTTAAATTTTTTTAATGCATATTTAATATATATATATATATATAAATTTATATAATAAGTTTTATAACAATTAATTTTTATCTAATAATATTTTTTTTACATATATAAAATTTTAAAGTGTATTAACCTATGATTTTATAAAGTTGAAATTTCTAGTGTATATGAAACTAATTTTTTTTATTCAAACCTATGATTTTTAATTGAACCATGATTTTTATTTTAAATTTATTGTTATAAAATATGCATTATTAGATGAAAATTAATTACTTTAAAATTTATTATGTAAATTTATATGTGTATCAAATATGCATTAAAAATATTTAATATTATATATAGCGATATTAATTAGCTTTTAACACAAAAGGCCTATTAGCTTAGTTGGTTAGAGAACCATGCTAGTAATTAGTTGGTTAGAGAACCGTATATAGCTATGTGTATCATTTTAAATTTTTTTAACCCATACGGATTATGAATCCGTATGGATTGCAGATTATGCCTTACGGATTACGAATTCATAAGGTTCATACAGTACCTTACGGATTCGTAATTGTATGAACATTTATGGATTATGAGCGGGACAAAATTGATATTATACCATTTTATACTAGGTGTAGGAAGTATAACCTTGAGTTTATCGTTTAACTTTATTAGGAGTTTGTTTTAATTTTCCTATGGAGACACGTTAGTTTTTTTGAATCCAATTATATAGCTAAGCTAGCTGCTGGTATAGTTACAGCTCAATGAATGAGAACAATATTTGATCAACATGATACATTATTGCATGCAGAAATCTATTATTTATAATTTTTTTTACCGTTCACTAAACAAAAACTTTGTTTTTACAATTATATTATTGTTCACAATTTTTTTATTATTAAAAACAGTCATGTATATATAAAACATGCTTTATTAAAATAAACCAATATCTAGCATTTGAGTAAAACTGAAATTCTTACACTGTCATGGTTGATTCCTATTGTATACATATTTAAAGTGTTCCTTTTGTAATTTTGTTGTATTTTCCTTTTTTGCATTTTCTTTTCTAATCATGGAAAGATTCTAATTGTTAAACACAAATTTGTCTTGAACTATTATCATTTGATCAACCTCGAAGATTGAAACGAAAAGAAGAATATTTTATTTTTTTATTTTAACTTTTGGAGCGAAATCACTCAATAAAATAAACTAATATATGTATGATTTTAATTCAAGATTAATTCATGATTTTGATTTTTTGAACAAGGAATGATGACAAATATAATATAATATGCTACTTTTTATAACACACATCTTATTATTTATTGTTAAAATTTATTAAAAATTAAATATAATATAAAATTTATTATTTTTTAATTTAAAAAAGTTTAACCAATAAGAGAAAGTAGATTTAAAAGAGGTGGGACTAATTTTGGTAAATTACCATGCAATTCTAGTCAAGTAAAAGAAAAGAAGAGAATTTTTGTATATGCCCTAAGTTATAAGCCTTTCCATAAGTTCTTGCATTGTAAGGCGCCGAAGCTGAAATCGGAGAAAACCGAGCTTTGATTTCTCCCCAACAAACACAATCCATTCTCAACAATGTCATTCTCACGAAGGTTAAGGTTTTCTGTCTCTCTTTCCATTCCCAATTTTCCCTCTTTTCTTCCAAACCCCTCACTCTCAACCTTCCATTCTCACTTTCACTCTCAGCCTCCATCCTTTGAAAATCTTGTCTCTGAATTCAATCGCATGTTG
>PYAF01002719.1:1292608-1327291 GCA_007407185.1 Glycine tomentella | reverse complement strand
TTTAACAAGATTTTAGATTCCTTTGCGAAGATCAAGAAGTATCTCACTGCTGTTTCCCTTACTCACCGATTGGAGCTCAAGGGAATTGTTCCAAGCCTCGTTACTTTGAACATTCTCATTAATTGTTTCTGTCATATGGGTCAAATCACTTTTGGCTTCTCTGTATTGGCCAAGATTCTCAAGAGGGGTTACCAGCCAAACACCATAACCTTTAATACACTCATCAAAGGTTTTTGTCTTAAGGGACAAGTCAAGAAAGCACTGCACTTTCACGACACGCTATTAGCACAAGGATTTCGGCTGAACCAAGTTAGTTACGGGACTTTGATCAATGGAGTCTGTAAAATAGGAGAAACAAGAGCTGCCATCAAGTTGCTGAGAAAGATTGATGGACGACTGACTAAGTCTAACGTGGTGATGTACAGCACAGTTATTGATACCCTGTGCAAAGATCAACTTGTAAGTGAGGCTCATTGTTTATTTTCTGAAATGACTATCAAGGGAATATGCTAATGTTGTCACTTACAGTACTCTAATATATGGTTTTTGCATCGTGGGTAAGTTGAAAGAAGCAACTGGTTTGTTAAATGAAATGGTATTGAAAACTATCAAGCCAAATGTTTATACCTATAATATACTGCTTGATGCATTATGTAAAGAAGGAAAGGTGAAAGAAGCCAACAATGTGTTAGCTGTTATGCTGAGAGCATGTGTGAAACCTGATGTTATTACTTATACTACTTTAATGGATGGGTATGTCTTAGTCTATGAAGTGAAGAAGGCAAAACATCTATTCAATGCTATGTCCCCAATGGGAGTGACTCCTAATGTTCCCACTTACAATATCCTGATTAACGGATTTTGTAAGAGTAAAATGGTGGATGAGTCGTTGAATCTCTTTAAGGAAATGCATCAGAAAAATATGGTTCCCAACACAGTGACATACAATTCTCTTATCGATGGTTTGTGCAAATCTGGGAGAATCTCTTATGTTTGGGATCTTATTGATGAGATGCGTGATAGAGGTCAACATCCAGATGTAATCACCTACAATTCCTTAATAGATGCATTATGCAAAAGCGGTCATCTTGACAAGGGAATTGCATTGTTCAACAAAATGAAAGATCAGGGAATTCGACCGACTGAGTTCACATTTACTATACTTCTTGATGGACTATGTAAAGGTGGAAGACTTAAGGATGCACAAGAGGTTTTTCAAGATCTTTTGGTTAAAGGCTATCCTATAGATGTCTGCACATATAATGTTATGATCAATGGGCATTGTAAACAGAACAGGGCCTGCTCAAGGAAGCATTGACCTTGCGATAAAAAATGGAAGACAATGGTTGCATCCCTAATGCTATTACTTTTGAAATTATCATCAATGCTCTCTTTGAAAAAGATGAGAATGTTAAGGCAGAGAAAGTTCTTCGTGAAATGATCACTAGAGGCTTGTTGAAAAGATATTAAAAGGTGAAACACACCTCATTTCCATAGCTACTTACATTTCTATCATTGTTGAGTTTGTATGAATGGTTTGTGAATTTAGCAACTCTTTGATCAGAGAGGTGTTGGGTTTTGCAGTTTCCTCGCTGTTGCTGATGTTTTTATTGTTCCACATTGGATATGCAGTGATACACCTAGTTATATATTAAATTACATGAATACTTTGTATGTTTTTCATCTGTTAATTTCTTTTTCTTGTATTTTGATTGTTGTAGTCGTATTAAAAGTATAGAAGGTGAAACACTTTATTTCCCTTTGAAATTGCATTTTTATTATTGAACTTGTTGAGAAGACAAGTACAGAATTTGAAAGCAGTGACCTCATAGTCTGTCAAGTTTATATATTAAGTAATGCATTTTTAATTCATTTTGGTCTTGGGTTGTTGGTTTAGTTTTAGAATCTTATTGTGGCTTTTATCCATCTTCCATTGGTAGTCCGGAGTCCCACTTATTAAATATTCTTCTTTCTCATTTTGGACATAATGAGAAGGAGAAAGGATTATATAAAGACAAAATATCTTTATTTATTATACATCTTTTTTTTTTCCTAAGATATTTATGTTATTTTATAATTTGTTAATATATTAATACGTAATTGAAAATTTTAAATATTAAATTATTTTTTTAATATAACTGAATCACATGAATGTTAATCTAGTATACATTTATGGGGAGTAACTAACTTTCCTATAAACATTACATTTCTATAGGCCACAATGCTTAGAAAATAGTATTGTGTCCACTACTTCCATTTTAATTTAGGTAGCATGAAACATGAAAGTGTGAATCATCTGGTGTGCAGCTAATAGATATTATGTTTGTGATGTAGGAGAGTAAGACGGGCTGAACGGTATAATTGGGCTGCAACAAGGGGGGTGAATGAAAAAATGCTTATGGAGAATTTGCCAGAAGATCTTCAGAGAGACATAAGACGTCATCTCTTCAAATTTATTAAGAAAGTATGCACTGAAATAATTACACTAATTAATCATGCTTGCTCTTTAAGTGGATTATAATTTTGAGGTTTAAATGTAAGGCAAGCTTCAGAATCTTAGACACTGATTTATTTAAAACTTTGTTTTCATTAGGTCTCTACTGGGTAAGTTGCTAGGTTTGAATAAAAGTTTAAATTGAAAGGGAAAAGTTTTATCCATCTTCATCATGAAACTTAAACCATGATACACCAAAAGCCAAAGCTTGTCAAACAACCATAATATATCTTTATAATGATGATTTAATTTGCTTTTATAATGTGTAACAATTTGCGTTCATAATCCAAGGATCTGAATTATCCGCAGATTCGGCTTTTTGCTCTGATGGATGAACCTATCTTAGATGCCATTTGTGATAGACTAAGACAAAAGACATACATCAAAGGAAGTAAAATTCTTAGTCAGGGTGGTCTAGTAGAGAAGATGCTATTCGTGGTGCGTGGCAAATTGGAAAGCGTTGGAGAAGATGGAACTTGAATTCCTCCATCTGAAGGGGATTCTTGTGGTGAAGAACTTCTGACATGGTATCTTGAACGTTCTTCAGTCAGCACAGGTATATCAATACTTGAAGCAATGGAAAAATGCCTGTTAATTAATATTTTAAAGTAGACCAGAAGGAGTTGCAATAATTAACAACCTGGCCTAAACAGGTGTTGGGTATCACGGACCCTCAAATATCAAATTGAATGCGGAAGCGGAAACCAAAAGATCAAAAGGGAGAGAGAGACAATCAGAATTTGTTTTACGTGAGAAAACCTTACTCAATGTGAGCAAAGGAAAAACTCATGGGACCTAGTCCAGTATCAAAATCCACTATAACAGAGAACAGTTACAATGAATCAAACACATACCAATGTGGTGGTACACTCAACCTCTCCAACAATGGTGGTCACTCAAACGCTCACAGTGTTTCACTCTAAGCTCTCAAATATGCAAACACTATGACTTGCTCAAATATAACTCTCAAGACTGTCACTTGAGGCTTTCAAATTTCTGTGTATTTTCTGTGTACCCCTACTCATCTATTTATAGTATGAATTGGGCTGGGCCTATGCCATCAAGATATTATTTGACTGGCATCAAGATATTATTTGATTTGGCCAATCAAATAAAACAGAAAATATCTTATCAAATAAAAATAGAAGATATCTATAAAACAAAAGATATCTATCAGATAAAAACGGAAATTATCCAACAAATCTCCCCCTTCCGTTTTTCAAAGAGACCGGGGTCTTCAACTTCAACAACCAGGCTTTGTCACCTCGGCTTCATCATGCCGAGTTCTTCAGTCCGGCTCCTTCATAGCAATCTTCAAATTTCCATGCTGGTACCGGCTTGGTCATCATATCGGACCAATTCAAATCGATGTGCACCTTTCCAACTGCGAGCTGTCCAGCCTCCACCACGTCTCGGATCCAGTAATATCTCACATCAATATGCTTGGTACGGGAGTGATAGGTCGAGTTCTTCGCAAGATGAATTGCGCTCTGGTTGTCACACATCAGCTCGTACTTCTCTTGGTCATGGCTGAGTTCCATTAGGAACTTCTTCATCCACAGCATCTCCTTGCTTGCCTCGGTCACGGCAATGTACTCGGCCTCGGTCGTTGAAAGTGCCACACACTTCTGCAATTTTGATTGCCAAGAGACTGCTCCTCCAACAAATCTTATCAAATATCCAATCGTCGACTTTCTCGAGTCGGAATCTCCCCCCAAATCGGCATCTGAGTAGCCTTGCAGCTTGGCTTCACCTTCTCCAAATCGGAGGCATAGATTGGTTGTACCTCGGAGGTACCTGAAGATCCACTTCACTGCTTCCCAGTGATCCTTGCCGGGATTCGATAGAAACCGGCTCACCACACCAACTACATATGCCAGGTCGGGTCTAGTGCAAACCATTGCATACATCAAGCTTCCAACAGCAGATTGGTACGGGATCTTCAGCATCTCGTCTTTGTCTTCATCAGACTTTGGACACTGCTTCTTACTGAGCTTCATGTGTCCGGCTAGGGGGGTGCTAACTGTCTTGGCTTTGTCCATGCTGAATCTCTTCAAGATCTTCTCAACATACTTCTCTTGACTTAGCCACAGTAGCTTCTTCTTTCTATCCCGGATAATCTTCATTCCGAGAATCTGCTTTGCAGGGCCGAGGTCCTTCATAGCGAAGGATGAGCTCAATGCCTTCTTCAACGCAACAATTTTCTCTTTACTTTGCCCTACAATCAACATGTCATCAACATATAACAAAAGGATCAGAAAGTCTCCGTTCTCATACCTCTTCACAAATACGCAGTGGTCAGCTTCCGTCTTCATGAACTTGTGCTCTATCATGAAGGAATCAAACTTTCTGTACCATTGCCGAGGTGCTTGCTTCAAGCCATAGAGACTCTTCTTCAACCGACATACCATGATGAAGAAGGTGAATGGGAGAACCTAAATCCTAAACAATAAACCCTACACCCTAAATCGTAAACCCTAAACCCCACCCTCGAACTCGACGTAGTGACTAGTGAGCAATGCGGTGGTGGCACGGTGGACACTTAGCGGCGCAGTGGGCAAGAGAGTAAGGGTTCGAGTTCGAGGGTTTAGGCGCGTGGGCAAGGGAGAAAGGAGTAAGGAAGTAAGGTAGCAAAGTGAGAGCTAGATGGTCGTTTAGGCGCAGACTAAAATTTTACAATTTTTATAAAAAATTCCACATTCATATAGTGTAGATTTGACGATGCATATAACTTTGAATAGTCGTAATTTCTCGTAGCAATGTCCGATGAAGACGTATTTTATGTCAAAACGCTCGAAATTAAAAGAAGTAATTAGATAAATAAAGAGTAGCTTGCAATTCACTAATTGAGTAGATAAAATATCAGAAAACAAAAAAAAATTTGGGGCTCCGAAGCTTAAATCGCAGTTTTGAGGCACTTAGAGGCCTCTTTTGGGAAAAATTTTTGGGCAAGTCCCCTTCAGAAACTTGTCCAGGCCTTCTCCTCTCAATTTCGAGCGTGTGGCCACCAGTTCGCATCAATCGGACCTCCCAATCAAAAGTTATGACCTTCCGTAATTTACGAAAACATCGCGAAAACCCCACACCCCCCATTTTTGGCTGCCACGTGTCACCAGGAGCAGGAACACGCCCCATTTGGGCGTGTTTAAACACGCCCCAAATGGGCGTGACTGCCTGCCCCATTTTTCCAATTATTGATCCATTTGCACCCTTTTTCTAATTAAATATTTAATTTATATTATTTATTATTTTTTGCCTTTAATTTGTGCCCTTGTTAAGTGGTTATGTGGCTAACAGAAATTGAAAATAAAAAATTGATATTTCTATAGTATAAACTAAGATGAAAATCTTCTAACATTAAGAAAAGGACCTATCCAAAAGCTTACAATTGAAATAGTAATGACTAAAATGAAACAAATTTCTATTAGACCCAAAACAGGAAAAAAAAAATTCAGATGGCAAAACAAAACAATCATATAGGTATCGAAAAGTTATTCAAACCACATGTAGCTAGTAACATCTAACAAGTTTGTGATTTTTCACTCGTAGAAACTAGAAAGCTCCATTTCTGTTATCAAATCCATGACTTTCATAATCATTTGATAATTGTGTGACTTTAGGTATGAGTCACCTTATTGGAGATCCCTTGCTGCGACCCGCATTCAAGTTGCATGGAGATACAGGAAGAAACGTCTAAGTCGTGTTAATTCCTCACCATTAGGTTAAACATTGAGGTCGTAGGTTGCACTTTTATACTTGATTTGTTAGTGTTTATGATCTTCAACCCAATATAGTAGTAGATTCACTAGGTTGTTACCACAGACAAAGGTGTACATTTTTAATTAAAACAACAAAGGGTAAATTAATTCCACCTCCTAGTTTATTGTGTCTGCACTCAATACCTTGCATTTTGAAAATGAGCAATGCTATGGCACGTCCCCAATTAAAAGGGTGTATACTAGGAAGCAAATTAATTGAAGTGTGCAAGGAATTATGGGAGTTTGTCAATGCAGTATTGCTGTTGATGTTGTAATAACAGCAATAACAGTTAGCATTGAGAGATGGTAGGTAAAGCTGTCAGTTACTATCAATTGGCAGAGAAGATTTTAATAAATGTGAGATGAGGAGGAGAATTAGCCATTCATTAAGTATTTAACCTTGCAACAGGAAACCTGAAAAATCTTTCATAATCAATCAAAATGTTGCTGATGAAACTCAATTTTCACGTGATTCGTTGTTTGTCACTTTTTTGGTTCTAATATCAGTTGAATTTCATTGTTTTTATTTAATTAATTTAATGAGTTAAGTTTCATGTTTTGAATAATCATAAAAAATTTCAAAATCGTATTCCAAAATTAAAAACAATCATATTTTCAAAAAGGACGAGCATGGCAGTGTGCTAGAGAATGATCACTTAGGGAACTATTTTACCATTTTTAATAAATAAGGGAACAAATTACAACCTTAAATAAAGTTAGGTGACCATGTAAATAATTTCGCATTTTTTTAATCCTAAACAATTATTGCTTACAGAAGTAATGAAGTTTAATTTTAAATAATTTAACATGCCATCATGGATCTTCTTCAATGATGTAAAAAACTAAGCAACCTCTTAAAATAAAAAACTCATCAAGCAATGTGCACTGGAGATACTTTTAAGAATAACAAATGTTGATTATTAAACTTAAAAATACAAGTATTATGTGATATTTTTTTTATAAACTATATAATTTTTTTTTAAAATTATCAAGTCTTTATAAATAAATTTATTTTTGACAATTCATATATGATTTATTTTCTTATGTGTATATTGAGTAACTTTATTAGCTAAAGTATATTTAATTATTTTTTTACAAATATTCTTTTATTTTAAAACATATATTATACATTAAATTAAATTTATATAATAAAGTATTACATGATTTTATTTTTTTGTAAAAATTTATAGACATAATATATTCAATATAGACTTTTAATCCATCCATTAAATTAATAAAGTTTAATACCTATAAAAATAATTGACTCTCTCTTAATAAAACAAAAATGATTGATTAGAGTAACTAGCTAAACTTAAATATTAGCTACCAATAAGTTGTAAAAAATGATTATTAAATTTTTGATAATTGGTATTTTTAAGTAAAGTCTTGAGTTCAGTCTTACGGATAAAAATGATTGTAAAAAAGAATCATACTAAAAGTGACAAGTTAGGTTCTCCGGTAAAATTAGTCATTAGCGAAACTCATAAATATTTTTCATCAATAAACATGATAACAAAAAAAGGTTAAATTAGTTTTTGATTCTCTAATTTATTATTTAAGTTCGATTTAGTTATTTTCTTTAATTTGTTTGTCTAATTTTTTAAAAATAAAATTAGCTAATTATGTTTTCCATCCAGTTAAGACATACACATTTACTTGAGAGTAAAGTGTTCTAGACATAAATTAAAAAAAAAAAAAAGATTTGCTCATCAAAAAATTGATAATATGTTAGTCTCAGTGTGAATACATATAAAATGTTTATATTATTAAAGAAATTTTTTATTACTTCAAAGACATACGTCCGAATATACAAATCTATTTTTATTATTATTATAATTATAATAATAATAATAATAATAATTATTATTATTATTATATATTTTGAGTGCAAAATAAATTGCAAATATTGGAAATACTTTTGTCTAAATATCATAATCAATATTTGATTCCTCTTTCTTACTTCATCAAATCCTAAGAGACAACAAAACAAAGTAAGGCAATTAGAAAAAGTAAACCAAGGGCTATCTGTATTGTGTTTGTAATCCAAATAATTCACACAAATGCTGTAAGTTGCAACAGAACATCACGCTCAATGAGAATTCCAATTCTCTTTCACAATCTCATTTCACAAGTGACTTTTTCAACCTTACAACTCCTCATTGGTGATATTTCCACCCCTCCCCCAAAAATCATCAACAAGCTTTCAGAAATGCTGCTGTAAATATAAACTTGATGGAATCAAGGTTTGGACTTCTCACTTGGAAAGCTTTCAAACTGGTATTACTACTCTTTCTGGCTATGCCTTTGTTGTTTTACTTTATTATTGCTTGCTTAAGCATCACCTTGTTGCATGTTAATTTTGGACACAAGCACTGATGCATGTGAGGGCGTGAAGGGCTTAGATGTGTTGTGTTTATTAACTCTACACACCACAGAAACTAGAGGTTGGAATTTGGATGGTACATGCATCTCAATGATTTTGTTTCTTTAGTATAGGTCAATGGATGTTTAATTGATCTCTTCCAAGCTTCAGAAGATTTTACATATGATGATTTATTACAAATATTTATTCGAGTTTTCCATGTCCTTGAGATTATTTCACTCCCCCTTCACAGTTTTCTTTTTCTTTCTTTTTTTCCCCCTCCAAACATAAGTATTCTTTCACCTTATAATAAACTATCTCTGATACCAGCAGCCAACATAAAACTCATCAATATACCAAACATGAATGAATCACTCCCAACTGCTTATAGTCACTTTTAACACTCCCCATCCTCTCTATATTTTATTTTTTTTTAGTTTTGAAATGATCAATTTGTCATCAGGAAGAACAAATTGCATTCAATTGGAAAATGGTAAAGAATTAACATAGACTAGTTATAATACAAGTGCAAGGTGAAAGGAATACCAGTTCCCTTATGGTGCATTAAGTTCTATCTGACTTTGTCACTGGTTAAAAGTATTTTGGCCTTTTGAATTTGCATTAGTTACATGCTGTTTTATAATTTATATTCTATTCCTCTCCTTTCATGCTTCAAGCTACATTGGATTTTAATATTGTTATTATTCATAAATGTATGTATTCAATGTAAAATATTACAGAATTGTCAAGGAAGCATGGCTAATTTTGACAATGGTGAGCAGCTGATAATGTCAGAAACAGCTGCACAATCATATGACGAAACTTTGCATTCTAAATTCCAAAGGCTTTTATCCAGGACACAAATTGCATCAGTATCTATCCCCATGGAGTTATATGAGAGGAAACTAGTCTTGTGGGACACAGTGGTTCACTATATGCTACACCTGGAACTGAAAATCTTTTGCAGAATAGTATAGCTATAGCAGGAAACAAAACAGAGGAGAGAAAGATAAATTTGCTACTTTCAGCAGTTACAGGATTGGAATAAAGCTATGATAGTAAAAATGAACATTTACTGAGATCAGGGAAACTGGAACCACATATCTATAAGTATTATTTACAACTACCATATGTTTTTTTTTTTTTTTTTTTTAACTTTTCTCTTTGTAGTTTGTACATTACAAGAAACCACTCTTAACCCTCAAGACTTTCATTAGCACTATAATCTTAACAAAAATCTTATATTCATTGTGGCATGTTCTTTTTTTTTACTGATAAAAAGTATAAACTTCTGCTGCTGTCTTTGTCATTGATCACTTTGAGGGGCATCGAAAGTATTGTCCATTAACAAATGCCTTAAAAAAGGGCACATGTACATAACCTTACGATGAAACAGTGTCTTTTCAACTGTCAAAATGAAATACATTCCAATATATACCTTTGTTCTTCATCTTGAAAGAGTACAAATATCTAATTTCACAATTTAAAATGCTTTTTCAAGCCTATAGACAATACTAATTAATTAGCAGTGAAAAGAAATTGTACATGTTTTCATGTTATCATGCACTTGCAGGGATCAAATAGTCATTTTAAAGCAATTAGAAGTTGTATCCAATATTATTTTTGCTTAATACTAATATTTTAACCTGTGCATGGCACAAAATAAATGTTTACTTTATATCACTAAAATTTATAATGAGTATTTTAAAACATGTAAATTATATTATAATTAAAATTTATAATAAATATATATTTTTGAACATATAAATTAAATTTTAGATTTATGATAAATGAAACAATGGATGATTATTTTAGCCGTTAGAGAACTTTGGCAATTTCTTCTTACACCTCCATATATGCTTCCTGCACATTTTTAACCATCTGGAACGCATAATCCAAAATGTAATTTTCACATTTCGGATAATGTTTTTCAGAATGTAATCTGGAAGGTAATTTACATTCCAGATTACATTGCATGAAGCGGGTGCAAGAAGCAATTACCAACCAGAGATTTGAATGTCAAAAATAGTTAGAAGTGATTGCAACACTGGAAGAAAACCACAAGTCTTGTTATTTTCTAAAAAGACAATTATTATTTATACCTCTCAATTTTACTAACATACATATTTTATGTTTTGGTTTTAAAATATATAATGTTCCTAAAACTACTTTTTTGAATGTGTTGAAATTTCAACATTCCAAAAAATACTTTTTGAATGGGTTAAAATTTTAACATATTTTAGAAAGTTTTTGGGATCTAATTTTTAAGGAGAAAAATTGGGGCACCAATTGCCTTTTAAAAGGATAACCTTTCCACTGTTTAAGATAGTTCATGACAAATGACATTGTAGTCATGGAAAACATAGGCACTTAGTTGTGCTTAATGTGTAATACTAATTTTGTCCCGCTCCTAATATGTAAAAGTTCTTACGGAGGTAATCCATATGGTTAAAAAATTTTAAAATGATTATTGAAATAATGAAACCAGCAGGTGTCAAAACCTGCATCCTTGCAATTACAAGCAAGGTGTTCTAACCAGCGGAATTGATAAGCCATTTATGTTAAAAGCTAATTAATGTTGTTATATATATATATCGTTAATTTTTTTTAATGCATATTTAATACACATATATATTTACATAATAAGTTTTATAACAATTAATTTTTATCTAATAATATATTTTTTTACATATATAAAATTTTAAAGTATACGAACTTGTGATTTTATAAAGTTGAAATTTCTAGTGTATATGAAACCAATATTTTTATTCAAACCTATAATTCTTAATTGAACCATAATTTTTATTTTAAATTTATTGTTATAAAATATGCATTATTAGATAAAAATAATTGTTATAAAATTTATTATTTAAATTTATATGTGTACCAAATATGCATTAAAAATATTTAATGTTACATATAACGACATTAATTAGCTTTTAACACAAAAGGCCTATCGACTTAGTTGATTAGAGAACCGTACTAGTAATTGCAAGGTTGCAGCACATGCTCGTGCTATTGTTTCGAAAATCATTTTTATAATTTTTAACCCATACGGATTGCGAATCCATATGGATTCCGAATTACGTCTTAAGGATTACGAATTCGTAAAGTTCATACAGATTACCTTACATATTTGTAATCCATATGAACCTTTACGGATTATGAGTCGAACAAAATTGATATTACACTATTTAATTTGGTGTAGGAAGCATAACCCTTGAGTTTATCATTAAACTTTATTAGGAGTTTGTTTCAATTTTCACGTGGAGACCCAAAGAGGTTTTTTGAGTCCAATCATATAGCTAAGCTTGTTGCTCGTATAGTTACAACTCAATGAATGAAAACAATATTTGATCAACATAATACATTATTGCATGCAGAAATTTATTATTTATAATTTTGTTTACTATTCACTAAACAATTTTTTTTTATAATTATATTATTGTTCACAATTTTTTATTTATTAAAAACAGTAATGTATGTATAAAACATGCTTTATGAAATTAAAACCAATATCTAGCATGAACTGTCATAATTGATTCCTACTATATATATATATATTTAAAGTGTTCTTTTTATAATTTCATTACATTTTCCTTTTGTGACCCTTACTAAAGAAATTCCAATTGTTAAGTATAAATTTATCCTTGAACTATTATCATTTGATCAACCCAAAAGATTGGGGTGAGGAGATAGATATCTTATTTTATTTTATTTTAACTTTTAGAACGAAATCAATCAATAAAGTAAATTTGTTGATGTATGACTTTACATTCAAAATTAATTCATGATTTTAATTTTTTATCAAGGAATGATGATAAATATAATATGTTACATTTAATAACACACATCTTATTATTTATTATAAAATTTATTAAAATTTAAAAATTATGAAAGATAATCATTAAATATAATATAAAATTTATTATTTTTAATTTAAAAAAGTTTAACCAATAAAAGAAAAGAGGTGGGATTACATTACACTAATTTTAGTAAATTACCATGCAATTCTAGTCAAGTAAAAGAAAAGAAGAGAATTTTTGTATATGCCCTAAATTATAAGCCTTTCCATAAGTTCTTGCATTGCCTTTACGCCTAAGCTGAAATCGGAGAAAACCGAGCTTTGATTTCTCCCCAACAAATACAATCCATTCTCAACAATCTCATTCTCACGAAGGTTAAGGTTTTCTGTCTCTCTTTCCATTCCCAATTTCCCCTCTTTTCTTCCAAACCCCTCACTCTCAACCTTCCATTCTCACTTTCACTCTCAGCCTCCATCCTTTGAAAATGTTGTCTCTGAATTCAATCGCATGTTGTGTATGCGTCATACCCCACCCATCATCGAATTCGGCAAGATTTTAGGATCCCTTATGACGATGAAGCAGTATCCCCTTGCTGTTTCCCTTTGTCACCGATTGGAGCTCAAGGGAATTGTTTCAAACCTCGTTACTTTGAGCATTCTCATTAATTGTTTCTGTCATATGGGTCAAGTCAAATCACTTTCGGCTTCTCTGTATTGGCCAAGATTCTCAAGTGGGGTTACCAGCCAAACACCATAATCTTCACAACACTCATCAAAGGTCTTTGTCTTAAGGGACAAGTCAAGAAAGCACTGAACTTGCACGATACGCTATTAGCACAAGGATTTCGGCTCGACCAAGTTAGTTACGGGACTTTGAACATTAGGAGAAACAACAGCTGCCATCAAGTTGCTGAGGAAGATTGATGGACGACTGACTAAGCTTGACGTGGTGATGTATAACACAATTATTGACTCCCTGTGCAAAGATCAACTTGTAAATGAGGTTATGGTTTATTTTCTGAAATGACTATCAAGGGAATTTCTGCTAATGTTGTCACTTATAACACTCTAATATATGGCTTCTGCATTGTGGGTAAGTTTAAAGAAGCAACTGGTTTGTTAAATGAAATGGTATTGAAAACTATCAACCCATATGTTTATACCTATAATATACTGGTTGATGCATTATGTAAAGAAGGAAAGGTGAAAGAAGCCAAAACTGTGTTAGCTGTTATGCTGAGAGCATGTGTGAACCCTGATGTTATTACTTATAATACTTTAATGGATGGGTATGTCTTAGTTTATGAAGTGAAGAAGGCAAAACATCTATTCAATGCTATGTCCCTAATGGGAGTGACTCCTAATGTTCGCACTTACAATATCCTGATTAACGGATTTTGTAAGAGTGAAATGATGGATGAGTCATTGAATCTCTTTAAGGAAATGCATCAGAAAAAGAAAAATATGGTTCCTGACACAGTGACATACAATTCTCTTATAGATGGTTTGTGCAAATCAGGGAGAATATATTATGTTTGGGATCTTATTGATGAGATGCATGACAGAGGTCAACAGCCAGATGTAATCACCTACAGTTCCTTAATAGATGCATTATGCAAAAACGGTCATCTTGACAAGGGAATTGCATTGTTCAACAAAATGAAAGATGAGGGAATTCGACCAGATGTATACACATTCAATATACTTCTTGATGGACTATGTAAAGGTGGAAGACTTAAGGATACACAAGAGGTTTTTCAAGATCTTTTGGTTAAAGACTATCGTATAAATGTCTACATGTATACTGTTATGATCAATGGGTTTTGTAAACATGGCTTGCTTGATGAAGCATTGGCCATGCTGTCAAAAATGGAAGACAATGGTTGCATCCCTGATGCTGTTAATTTTGAAATTATCATCAATGCTCTCTTTGAAAAAGATGAGAATGTTAAGGCAGAGAAAGTTCTTCGAGAAATGATCACTAGAGGCTTGTTGAAAAGATATTAAAAGGTGAAACACACCTCATTTCCATAGCTACTTACATTTCTATCATTGTTGAGTTTGTATGAATGGTTTGTAAATTTAGTAACTCTTTGATCAGAGAGGTGTTGGGTTTTGCAGTGTCCTGGCTGCTGCTGATGTTTTTATTGTTCCACATTGGATATGCAGTGACACACCTCAGTTACATATTAAATTACATGAATACTTTGTATGTTTTTCATCTGTTAATTTCTTTTTCTTGTATTTTGATTGTTGTAGTCGTATTAAAAGTATAGAAGGTGAAACACTTTATTTCCCTTTGAAATTGCATTTTTATTATTGAACTTGTTTAAAAGACAAGTACAGAAGTTGAAAGCAGTGACCTCATTGTCTCATTTGTCTGTCAAGTTTATATATTAAGTAATGCATTTTTAATTCATTTTAGTCTTGGGTTGTTGGTTTAGTTTTAGAATCTTATTGTGGCTTTTGTCCATCTTCCTTTGGTAGTCCGGAGTCCCACTTATTAAATATTCTTCTTTCTCATTTTCTCATTTTGTTTTCATTAGGTCTCTACTGGGAAGTTGTTATTAGGTTTGAATAAAAATTTAAATTGAAAGGGAAAAGTTGTATCCAACTTCATCATGAAACTTAAACCATGATACACCAAAAGCCAAAGCTTGTCAAACAACCCTAATATTTCTTTATAATGATGATTTAATTTGCTTTTATAATTTGTAACAATTTGCATTCATAATCCAAGGATCTGAATTATCCGCAGATTCGGCTTTTTGCTCTGATGGGTGAACCTAGCTTAGATGCCATTTGTGATAGACTAAGACAAAAGACATACATCAAAGGAAGTAAAATTCTAAGTCAGGGTGCTCTAGTAGAGAAGATGGTATTCGTGGTGCGTGGCAAATTGGAAAGCATTGGAGAAGATGGAACTAGAATTCCTCCATCTGAAGGGGATTCTTGTGGTGAAGAACTTCTGACATGGTATCTTGAACATTCTTCAGTCAGCACAGGTATATCAATACTTGAAGCAATGGAAAAATACCTGTTAATTAATATTTTAAAGTAGACCAGAAGGAGTTGCAATAATTAACAACCTGGCCTGTACAAAAATTAAGAAACCGGATGGTTCAACAATTTGATCTCTCCTGCAGATGGTAGAAAAGTAAGGCTTCCGTGCAGAGATTGGTTAGCAACAGGACACTAAGATGCTTAACAAGTGTGGAGTCATTTTCACACTCTGCTTCAGACATTGAAGAAGTAACAATCCTTTTCACAAGATTCTTGCGGAGTCCATGCGTTCAAGGAGCTCTAAGGTCGATCCCTTGTCTTCTTGTATCTATCTGGATTTATATTGCTGCTTAATCTTCTTGGCATTTTATGACTTACAACATAAATAAACCAGTAATGATACTCTTACACATTTTATACTCACAAAAACCCTCTCACATAACATGTTAGTTCTATTATAACTTTTTTAACTATTCTATTTCTGAGTTCACCGTGGCATTAATGAGGGGTTGTGAGCATATTAAGTTTGTGCTATTTTATGTTTGTTAATCATATGCCTTCCACGAGGTGCTGTTCTGTTATGTTTCTTCCTTGGCTACATAGCTTAATTCCCAGTTCGTTGTCATTAAAGCCCATCCATTTCAATTATGTTGCATATTTGAAAACGAAAATTAATTGTGAGATGTCAGTGTCAGATATGGTATAAAATCTGGGCATCTTTTACCTCACAATGAAGAGGGGGTGGAAGAAATGCCCTTAGTAAATATGTAGCTGACTTAAATAACTTTTTCGTCTTATAACATAGGGTTGTTTTCTTTTTGGACCCCTTAATTTTTTTTTCTTATTTTGGTCCTTTTAAAATTTGTTTCAATTTAATTTGTGCCCTTGTTAAGTGATTATGTGGCTAACAAAAATTCAACATCAAAACATCAACAACACTTTTAACCCAAGTTAATTGGGATTGGTGATAGATGAACTCAATGATAAAACGTAAATGAGACAGAAAGAGAAAGGGGGAGGGGAAGAAAAAAAGTAGAAATAAGACTAAAGAGAGAAAAAGAGGAAAATAATTAAAAAAGGGAATAACTGGAACATAGAACTACTAGTGGGTTTAACCTTTCACCAAGCTTATAGTTTTCTCCACTTCGTTTTAAGATATACTATCTGTCAATCTATATTTCACTTCATTAGGTCTTGTTTAACTACCTTTCCGCAGGTAAGTTTTGGTCGACCTCTATCTCTCTTTGTGTCGAGCTTTTGGTAACAAACCCTTGTTCTTACGGGAGCATCCAGTGGCTGTCTCATAATGTGTCCAAACCACCTCAATCTATGCTCCCTCATCTTTTCACATACCGATACCACTGATACCTTTCTTCGAATGTTCTCATTTTTTATCTTATCCATCTTCGTATGTCCACACATCCACCTTAACATTCTCATTTCTGCTATCCATATTTTATGCTCATGTTGTCTATGTGCTGGTCAGCATTCCGCTCCATATAGCATTGCCGATCTTACAGCTGTTCTATAGAATTTTCCTTTTAACTTAAGAGGAATTTTGTTGTCACACAAGAACTCTGATGCACTTCGTCATTTCATCTACCCTGTTCTAATTCTATGATCTACATCTTCATCAATCTCATAACCTTTTTGCAACATCGATCCCAAGTATCTAAAAACATCTTTCTTGGGTACCTCTTGACCAAGTAGATGCACTGCGTCTTGATCACCATCTCTTTCTCTCGAAAACTCATACTTCTTATACTCCGTCTTACTCTTGCTTATCGTGAATCCTTTAGACTCCGAAGTGTTTTTCACAATTCCAATTTCCTATTAACACCATCTTTGGTCTCATCAATAAGCACAATATCATCTGCAAAAAGCATACACTACGACATTTTCTCTTGGATATCTTTCGTTAGTTCATCTATCACTAAGGTAAAGAGATAAGGACTAAGAGCTGAATCTTGGTGAACACCTACCGTGATAGGGAAATACCTTAATATTCCATTACAAGCTTTCATACACGTGGTAGTCCATTATATATATCCTTGATTACAATAACATACTTTAATGCTACATTTTTCTTCTCAAGAGTCCACCATATAACTTCTTTAAGGACCCGATCATATGTTTTTTCAAGGTCTATGAACACCATATGTAAATTTTTCTTCTTTTTCCTATACCTTTCCATTAATTGTCTCATCAAGAAGATAACTTCCATGGTATATCTTCCTGGCATAAATCCAAATTGATTTACGGAAACCTTGGTCTCCCTTCTTAGGCGATGTTCGATAACTCTCTCCCAAAACTTCATAATATGGCTCATGAGTTTGATGCCTCTATAGTTTGAATAATTTTGGATATCCCCCTTGTTTTTGTATATAGGCACAAACACACTTTTCCTTCAAGCATCCGGCATCTTATTTGTTTGAAGAATCCTATTAAAAAGATTGGTTAACCATTTTATTGTCACATCTCCTAAGCCTCTCCACACTTCAATTGGGACGTTATCAGATTCCAAAGCTTTATTATTCTTCATCCTCTTTAAAGCTTCCTTAACTTCATGTGTATTAATTCTGTGCACAAATCTTCTATTTAGATCATCAAAAACATCCTTCAAATCCACCCCACTCTTGTCGCCATTCCCATTAAAAGGTTTGTTAAAGTAGTTTAACCATCTTTCGCTTACCTCTTCATCCCTTACCAAAAGTTTTTTATTTTCATCTTTGATATATCTAACTTGGGTGAAGTCTTTATTCTTCTTACCCCTCATTTTTGCAAGTTTATAGATACCTTTCTCCCCATCCTTGCTCTCAAGATTTTTATACAAATTGTCAAAAACTTTGTCTCTAGTTTCCCGCACTGCTTTCTTTGCATTTTTCCTCGTTACTCTAAACTTTTGCAAATTCTCATCATTGGGACACTTATACAAAGATCTAAAAAGCATTCTTTTTTCTGTTTAATAGTCTCTTGCACCCCTTCATTCCACCGCCATGTGGCTAACAGAAATTGAAAATAAAAAATTGATGTTTCTATAGTGTAAACTAAAATGAAAATCTTCCAACATTAAAAAAAGGAGCTATCCAAAAGCTTACAATTGAAATAGTAATGACAAATGAAACAAATTTCTATGAGACCCAAAGCAGGAAAAAAAAGATTCACATGGCTAAACAAAACAATCATATAGGTACCGAAAAGTTATTCAAACCACATGTAGCTAGTAACATCTAACAAGTTTGTGATTTCACTCGTAGAAACTAGAAAGCTCCATTTCTGTTATCAAATCCATGACTTTCATAATCATTTGATAATTGTGTGACTTTAGGTATGAGTCACCTTATTGGAGATCCCTTGCTGCGACCCGCATTCAAGTTGCATGGAAATACAGGAAGAAACGTCTATGTCGTGTTAATTCCTCACTATCAGGTTAAACATTGAGGTCGTGGGTTGCACTTTTATACTTGACTTGGTAGTTTTTATGATCTTCAACCCAATATAGTAGTAGATTCACTACGTTTTTACCACAGACAAAGGTGTCCATTTTTAATTAAAACAACAAAGGTTAAATTAATTCCACCTCCAAGTTTATTGTGTCTACACTCAATACCTTGCATCTTGAAAATGAGAAATGCTATGGCACGTCCCCATTTAAAAGGGTGTATACTAGGAAGCAAATTAATTGATGTGTGCAAGGAATTATGGGAGTTTGTCAATACTTTATTGCTGTTGATGTTGTCATGACAGCAACAACAGTTAGCACTGAGAGATGATTGGTAAAGCTGTTATTTACTATCAGTTGAATTTTTAAGTGAATTTAATGAAATAAGTTTCACGTTTTGAATAATCATAAAAAGTTTCAAAACCGTATTCCAAAATTAAAGACAATCATATCTTCAAAAATGACGAACATGGCAGTGTGCTAGAGAATAATCACTTAAGGAACTATTTTACCATTTTTAATAAATAAGCGAACAAATTACAACCTTAAATAAAGTTAGGTGACCATGTAAATAATTTCACATTTTTTTAATCCTAAACAATTATTGCTTACAGAAGTAATGAAGTTTAATTTTAAACAATTTAACATGACATGAAGGATCTTCTTCAATGATGTAAAAAATTAAGCAACCTTTTAAAGTAAAAAACTCATCAAGCAATGTGCACTGGAGATGCTTTTAAGAATAACAAATGTTGATTATTGAACTTAAAAATTCAAATATTATGTGATATTTTTTTTATAAACTATATTTTTTAAAACTTATCACGTGATTATAAATAAATTTATTTTTGACAATTCATGTATGATTGATTTTCTTACATATATATTGAGTAACTTTATTAGCTAAAGTATATTTAATTAATTCTTTTTACAAATATTCTTATATTTTTAAAATGTATATTATACATTAAATTAAATTTATATAATAAAGTATTAAATGATTTTATTTTTCTGTAAAAATTTATAGACATAACATATTTAATATAGACTTTTAATTCATCAATTAAATTAATAAAGTTTAACACCTATAAAAAAATGAGAGTTCGGTCTTATGAATAAAAATGATTGAGAATCACACTAAAAGTGACAAGTTAGGTTTTCTGATAAAAATTAATCATTAACAAAACTAATAAATATTTTGTATCAATAAACATGGTAAAAGAAAAGGTGAAATTAGTTTTTGATTCTCTAATTTATTATTTAAGTTCGATTTAGTTATTTATTTTTTAAAATTTGTTTGTCTAATTTTTAAAAGATTCATTTTTTAAAACAAAAAATATATTAACTAATTAGATATTCAACCCAGTTAAGACATACACATTTACCTGAGAATAAGGTATACCACGCATAAATTAAAAAAAAAGATTTACTCTTTAAAGTTTCACTCATAAAAAAATTGATAACAAATAGTTGTCTTGTTGTGAATACATAGTGTTTATATTATTGAACAAAAATTTTGTTACTTAAAAGACGTGCATCCAAATACAGAAATATATTCATTATTATTATTATTATTATATATTTTAAATGCAAAATAAATCCTATTTTTTATGCAAATATTGGAACTACTTTTGTCTAACTATCATAATTAATATTGGTTCGTCTTTCTTACTTCATCAAATCCTAAAAGACAACAAAACAAAGTAAGACAATTAGAAAAAGTAAACCAAGGTCTACCCAAACAATTCACACAAATGCTATAAGTTGCAATAGAACATCACGCTCAATGAGAATTCCAATTCTCTTTCACAATCTCATGTCACAAGTGACTCTTTCAACCTTACAACTCCTCATTGGTGATATTTCCACCATAGTGTATATAAAATGCACCTTTAATGTAACACCCTGTATGCATTTGGTGTATTAACGATTACTTAATCAGATTTGCGCAGTAATAACTTTAGTTAAAAATCACAAAAGCGATTACAAAAAACCATATTTCTTGATTCATTATGTATGGTACATATCATCAAAGCATAAACGAATGCCACAAAAACCACCACTAGCCTTATCGATCCAGACAACATAAAGGCAGATAAACGAAGTATCACAATAGATATAGTAGGAGAAACATAAACTACATAACTTAGACCGGTTATGTGCATATATACATCATCATCAGAACCACTCTTGTGGCTATACAAAAGAATAGACGTCCATTGCCATGATCTCACAGATCACATCCTCCGAGAGAGCATACAAAACCAGCAGTGTTTATACATCATAAACATAAACATCACATGTGTACACACACATTTTCCCTGAACCAGGGGTACAGAAAACATCAACATAACAAATGAGCCACCATGCTCTCAAAATGCTGCCAAGTAGCTACACAGGAACTGTCTCTATTGTGGCCTTCTGCCCTGAGACCTATCATCTCTGCCAGATGAATCACCTACAAAAACATAATCCCCACATGGGGTGAGATACACATCTCAGTAAGCTCAAGGCTCTTGGAGGCTTCTCCTCCCCCTGGCTCACTTTCATGATACACAACATCAAAGGCATCACAATCACTAGGCCTCTCGGCCCTCACAACAATACATAGTCATCATCTAGCTCTAATGTATATCTGCGGTACTACGCCCGCCACAAGATGCATCATCATCAGTATCTGGGACTCTCAGTCCCCAGTGTGAGACCGGAACTCACACTCGTGTCATCCCATCGGAAGCTACCCCTTTACACATGGATGTACGTATATGGCACCTTCGAGAATAGGCTTCAACCGCAATGGGACCACCTATCTCTTGGTCTTAAGGGATCATCATCACCCTTTACGTGAGCAAACCAAACTAGGAGTTGCGCTCTACTCCTAGGGAGGTCCATATCTATCTAACTGGTCAGAAGATCTATTCAACAGATAACCATCCACACAAGGCATAGAATCATGCATACATATCATCATGAGAAAATATTATCATGAGAAAATTATAACAACCAATTCAATGCACATGCATCATGTATGCAACCATCACTCCCTCGGAGTATGGTGGAACACAGGTAGTGAGAAACATTTTCCAAAAACAAAGAGCTTACCTGGCAACGTAGTGTTCTGCTGTCCAATCCCAAAACTGTGGGCTACGCCACTGACACCCTCGGTGTCACGCCCTATACAAAGGCACACAAGCAAGAATCAACAATCATCCTATTCATACAAAGCATCTATTTATACCAAAACATACTGAAAAACATAATTTTCTGCATAAAATTATGCAGATTTTACACCCACTTAGAAAAATCACAAATCCCTGTAGGAAGCTCCTAAAATTACGGGAAATTAGAGGCATCTAGATTTATCTCTCATATTTTAAACAAAACTGGTTTCATCAAATTCCATGAATCACAACCTCTGTAGCAACCAAAATACCAGAACTTTCACGCACTAAAACAGTGCTGACAGCAACATACCAGCTCAAACAGCCATTTTTCAACGACAGCCCACACTAGGATAATCGTCCAAATGGCCTACTCTTTTACAGGCATAAATTTCACATATCCTAGACTGATTTATAAGTTCTTCAAGATTGACCTCTGCAGTAGAAAAATCTGCTAAAAACAGAGTATAACAGCCTGTTATAACTTTGCACAACAATTTCTAGGAACCTCCAAAAATAGCATGAAAATTCTAGAATAGACCTAACTCTCTTAGGTTTCAAATGGCACCAGTTTTAGACCATTTGGACATCGATAGCTCCTGCTATGGACAAAACACCAGAGCCGACCATATTGGTATTCTTGGCTGTCATGAACATGCATGTATGATTCATGCATGGAACACATTTCAACTTAAAATCAACTTCTACACACTCCAAATCATATTTTAAAACTGTCTCACCCTCCAAAAACTCAACTTTCATCAATCTCACTCCAAATCTTAACCCTAACCTCAAGAATCAAGGAGAAATAGGAGGAGATTACAAACCTTAGAGTTCAATGGACCAAATTGGAGGGTGGACCAGCTCTCTATGACTTCCAATCGCGGTCCAGCGGCTTCGGACGAAGGTGGACAAATTCAAGACCCACTCTTTTCCTCAAATCACTAACCACCAAAGCTCAACAACCACAAAGAACAAAGAAAAGGGTTTTCTTCCTTGCTTGCTTCAAGATTTCAGCCACTAATCAAGTGGAAGTGGAGAGAAAAAAGCTTGGGTGTGGAGGAGAGTCATGGAAAAGAAGGAAGAAGAAGTGGAGAATGAAAGAAAATGTGTATATCAACTTTTTAAACATGGTCCAGGGGTGCATCTAGCAAATTACTTGCTCACACCCTTATTTCGGACAAAGACCAAAATACCCTTACTTTCATTAATCCGTTTAATTAAGCAAATATCACCCAAATTACCTTAATTAAATTTAGGGATATTACACTTAAGGTCTGTCCCAGCTAAAGAACCGACTTCACTAACAGATGAAACTATTGGTTTTATTTTGTAACCAACCTTAATTGGTTAACTATACCTATGGGTAGTCATAACTATTCCTATGGATAGTCATAACTATTCCTATAGTTAACTACTCTTATCTTAACCGCTGTTAACCGCTATCAACTTTCCATCATAACCATACACACAAAAACACCTTTGATGGAAAAGGTCTATATATAGGTGTATATCTTCAATTTCTGGGGTCCTTGAACTCACTCACATATAAAGTGCATATAGACCATCTAGTGCAAATTGAGAGAAGAGTTTGAATGACTTAAGAAATCACTTCACATTGCAGTATTGCAACCCAATTCAAGGAGCAATGACGAGAGGTATTTATATTCTATTTCATTCCGCATTGATCTAATATTATTTGTGAAAATGATTAGATCATTAAGTATATAAAAATCTAACATTTGGTATCAGAGCAAGGTTCAACCTCTGCCTTGTTTTTACATTTTGAGTTTTTTGGGTTTTACTGGATATTTTGATTTAAAGTCTTAAAATAAAGTTTGATTTTAAGAATCATAAAAAAAATAAATTTCTAATGATTTTAGACTTTAAATCATGAAAAACGGTGTAAAATTTTATGAATAGAAGTTTTAAATTAGAAACTGTGATTTAAAACTTTGCGTGCTTCTTATCCTTTTGCTTAAGGTTGAAGGCAACTTAAGTTTGTGTCATTTTATTAAGTTTCAAAACGACAATTCCTTTTGATTTTGACATTATCAAGATAACGTGCATTTTCTTGTACTTTTACTCTGAAAAGTAAAAGCAAGTTCTTATTTTCAATGCTTTTTATGTTGCAAGAAATGTTATTTTGTCATCTTATGCTTTATAAATTCGTACCAAAGATAAAATATGAAATCATATTATTAAGTTATCCATGGGAATGAAAAATATAATTTGATAGTTTTATCATAAAGTATGTATAATGAATAAATAAATGTTTAGTGATCTTTATAATTTAATTAATTAAGGTTTGGCCAAATACCCTTAGTTAGTTAAATTATAAATTCAGAGCCTCTAGATCACACAAGGAAAATAACATTGATTGTAATTAGTCGTATGCAATATGATAAATATCATCTCACAAGATTATTTATCATGTTTTTGTATGATTAATTAGGATAAAAATATTAAGTTATGTTCTTGATTTGCCCACAGGGATTAGGAAATATAATTGATATGTTTTATCATTAAGTACATATGAATTTTATTGAATTAAAATTTTGGCCTACAGGCAAATTTTATGTCACTAAATTCATAATTCTTTGAGCATGTTTTACATTGGTAAAGCATGGTAATGATTTATTTTTGCCTCAAATTTTTATAATAAGCATATAATTTGCAGTTGTACAACCTGTTAGTTCTATTGAAGTTCCTGAATTGAGAGGGGACAATTAACCAATTTGGAAGGAGAGAATTCTCTTGAATTTAGGATATATGGACATTGATGAAGCTATTAGAAACCCTGAACCACCAGCTATTACTGAGAACAGTGAACCAGATGAGGTGGATCGTTTTGAAAAATGAGAAATGTCATGTTCATTAAGACAAAAATCTCTGCTGGTATTAGGGGCTTATTGGAAAAGGATAACAATGCCAAAGTGCTCATGAAGTCTATTGATGAGCAAATTGAGACTTCAGGAAAAGCACTGGCCAGTACTTTAATCATGAGATTTTCATCAATGAAATCCACTACTTTAAGGGGTGTGCGTGAGCACATTATGTAGATGAGGGACATTGCGGCCAAATTGAAAACTTTGGAGGTGGATATGTCTGACACTTTTCTTGTCCATTTTATATTAAACACTCTCCCAGCACCATATGGTCCCTTCAAAATATCCTATAACACGCATAAGGACAAATGGTCTATTAATGAGCTCATGACCATGTGTGTTCAGGAGGAGGGAAGGTTGCAATTAGAACAAGGAGAGAATTCTCTGCTGACAATTGAGAAAAATGAAAAGAAGAAAATTAAGAAAGAACAAACAATGGTTTGAAAAGAAAGATATGTCTACCTCTTTAGTCTGTTATAAATCTAATATGATTAATATAAATCATAACACATGGTGGATTGACTCTGGTTCTACAATCCATGTTTCAAATACCTTACAGGGTATGCAAAACTTAAGGAACCAGTGGGTAGTGAATTGTGCATCTATTCAGGCAACAAGATGAGTTCACCTGTGGAGGCCATTGGAACCTGCAGTTTAGTTTTAAGAAGTGGTTTTATTTTGAATTTGGAAAAAACTTTTTATGTTCCTAGTTTTTCTAAGAATTTAATTTCAATTTCAAGACTTATACCATTTGGTTATTCTTTTTCATTTTATGAGACATCTTTCAGTTTATTTTATAATTCTGATCTCATAGGGAATGGTATTTTATGTGATGGTCTTTTCTATATTAATTTGCAAAATGATATCACTTATGACGCTATGCATGTTAATGTTGGCATTAAACGATATGTTATGAATGAGGATTCCTTTATGCTGTGGCACCGGAGATTAGGACACATTTCCATTCAGAGAATTAAACGATTAGTGAATGATGGAGTACTTAGTACTTTAGATTTCACTAATTTTGAGACTTGTATAAATTGCATTAAGGGAAAGCACACAAACAAGTCTAAAAAGGGTGCCAAGAGGAGTACTAAATTATTAGAGATTATACATACAGATATCTGTTGTCCTTATATGTACATATATGGTCAGAAATACTTCATCTCTTTTATAGATGATTATTCACGATATATGTATCTCTACATGCTTAATAATAAGTATGAAGCCTTAGATGCCTTTAAGGTATTTAAGTCTGAGGTAGAAAATCAATGCGGTAAGCAAATTAAGATCGTGAGATCGAATAGAGGTGGAGAATACTATGGTAGATACACTGAAGATGGACAAGCACCTGGTCCATTTGCGAGGTTTCTTGAAGAGCATGGGACTGTTGCCCAATATACTATGCCTGGTTCTCCGAATCAGAATGGTGTAGCAGAAAGAAGAAACCGAACATTATTGGATATGGTGCGAAGTATGCTCAGTAGTTCCAAGCTTCCTAAGTTCTTGTGGAAAAAGGCACTTAAGACGACAGTGTATATATTAAATCGAGTTTCAACTAAGGCTGTTCCAAAACGCCATTTGAGTTATTTAAAGGTTGAAAACCGAGTTTACGACATGTACGTGTTTGGGGATGCCCGTCTGAAGTTAGAATTTATAACCCACAAGAAAAGAAGCTTGACCAGAGGACTATTAATGAGCATTTCATTGAATATACTGAAAAGTCAAAGGGATATAGATTTTACTGTCCATCTCACAACACTAGGATTGTGGAATCAAGAAATGCCAAATTTCTTGAAAATGACTTAATTAATTAGTGGGAGCGATCAATCTGGGAACCTTGTACTTGAGAAAGATCATATGAATGTTCAACCATCCACTTCAAGCATGAGATTGGTTGTTGTTCACCACACCCCTTCAGTTCCAATCGGTGTTATGCAACCAATCATTGAGAATCCACAATCTGTTGTTGATTTTAATCCAATAGATCAAGTTGTTAACGAGGAACAAGAAATTGTTGATCAACCAATTGAGCAACAAGCTCATCAAGATAATCGTGATATAACATTAAGGAAATTTACTAGAATAAGGAAATCAATGATACCTAGTGATTATGTTGTGTATTTGCAAGAGTCTGATTATAACATATGAGCTGCAAATGATCCTGAAACGTTTTCACAAGCCATGAATTGTAAAGAATCAAATTTATGGTATGATGCTATGCATGATGAGATGAATTCTATGGTATCAAATAGAGTCTGGAATCTTGTTTAGTTGCCTGATGGTGCAAAAGTCATTGGATGTAAATGGATTTTTAAGACAAATAAAGACTCATTAGGCAACATTGAGAGATATAAAACAAGACTTGTAACTAAAGGATTTAATCAAAAGGAAAGTATCGATTATAAGGAGACATTTTCTCCTGTGTCGAAGAAAGATTCCCTCCGTATAATCCTAGCATTGGTTGCACAATTTGACTTAGAGTTGCAGCCAATAGATGTGAAAACAGTCTTTCTTAATGGAAATCTAGAGGAAGAGGTTTATATGAAACAACTAGAAGGATTTTTCTCTAGTGACAATGAGAAATTGATGTGTCAACTTAAGAAGTCTATATATGGATTGAAACAAGCCTCCCGTCAATGGTATTTAAACTTTCATGATGTTATTTCCTCATTTGGTTTTGTGGAAAATATTATGGATCAATGTATATACCCGAAGGTCAGTGGGAGCCAAATTTGTTTACTTATTCTATATGTGGATGACATTTTACTTGCAACCAATGATAAGGGTTTGTTATATGAGGTGAAACAATTTCTCTCCAAAAATTTTGATATGAAGGATATTGGCAATGCCTCTTATGTTATTGGCATTAAGATCCATAGAGATAGAATACAATGTATTCTTGGTTTATCTCAAGAGACCTATATCAATAAAGTTTTGGAAAGATTCAGGATGAGTGATTGTTCACCAAGTGTAACTCCTATTGTGAAGGGTGATAAACTTGATTTAAGTTTGTGTCCCAAGAATGATCTCGAGAGGGAACAAATGAAGAACATTCCTTATGCTTCAACTGTTGAAAGCATTATGTATGCTCAGGTCTGCACAAGACCTGATATTGCTTTTACTGTTGGAGTATTAGGGAGATATCAAAGTAATCCAGGTTTAGACCACTGGAAAGCTGCAAAGAAAGTGATGAGATACCTTTAAGGGACTAAAGATTACATTTTTATGTATAGACGAACTGACAATTTGGAAGTGATTGACTACTTTGATTCAGACTACGCTGGTTGCATTGATTCGAGAAAATCCACTTCAGGATATGTATTTATGCTAGCCAGCGGAGCTGTCTCTTGGAAAAATGTCAAGTAGACTTTGAATACTACTTCCATTATGGAGGCCGAGTTCGTTTCTTGTTTTGAGGCTACCTTACATGGTGTATGAATAAGGAGTTTCATTTCTGGGCTTAGAATTATGGATTCCATTTCTAAGTCATTAAAGATATATTGTGATTATTCAACTGCTGTTTTTATGGCTAAAAACAACAAAAGTGGTAGTCGAAGTAAGCATATCGACATTAAGTATCTAGCCATACGATAACGTGCTAAAGATAATAAAGTGGTTATTGAGCACATTAGCACTGAATTAATGATTGATGATCCTTTAATTAAGGGCATGTCACCATTTAAATTTAAGGATCATAACGATATTGTTTTGATAAAACTCTATTGTGATGTTTTCATTTAGATTACGCATCTAAAGTTATTAATTTTGAGAAACATCAATAAAGTTTGGACCTAGAATAAACGTTGGGTTTATTCATTAAGTTATATGGGATTGAGAAATATAATGTAATGTGATACATAGAAGATAATACTCGCATACATTAGAGGACCTATCGCCATGATTCATATATTTTATTTCTTATTATGTAAATGATGGGATATGTTAACCAAGTGGGAGAATGTTGGTTTTATTTTGTAACCAACCTTAATTGGTTAACTATACCTATGGGTAGTCATAACTATTCCTTATGGATAGTCATAATTATTCCTATGGATAGTCATAACTATTCCTATAGTTAACTACTCTTATCTCAACCGCTGTTAACCGTTATTAACTTCCCATCATAACCATACACACAAAAATACCTTTGATGGAAAAGGTCTATATATTGATGTGTATCTTCAATTTCTGGGGTTCATGAACTCACTCACATATAAAGTGCATATACACCATCTAGTGCAAATTGAGAGAAGAGTTTGGAAGACTTAAGAAATCATTTCACATTGCAATATTACAACCCAATTCAAGGAGCAATGACGGGAAATATTTATATTCTATTTCATTCTGCATTCATCTAATATTGTTTATGAAAATGATTAAATTATTAAGTATATAAAATCTAACATAAATCATAAGTGATTATTTTACTTGGAATATTTATCATCATTATGATTGGAGTGTTAATGTATCCATGTGATTCATATTCTACTTACTTCTTCTAGAATCTCAAAATTTCATTTTTATGCTAGAATTTGTTTTGAAGAAATTGAAAAAGTGAGTATATTAACACATTGTAAAGGCTAACCAACTTAAAGGCATTTGGTTCCTTCTTCTAGGACTATGTTCTAAATAAGGCAAACCGCAAGATGTGTAGGACTCACATTATTGAACAGAAAAAAGTGTCACACTTATGAGTTTCCTTTTAGTTTATCATTGAACTTTATTAGGAGTTTGTTTCAATTTTCCCATGGAGACACAAAGTGGATTTTTGAGTTCAATCATATAGCTAAGCTAGCAGCTCCCATAGTTACAGCTCATTGAATGGGAATAATATTTGATCAACATGATACATTATTGCATGCAGAAATTTATTATTTATAATTTTGTTTACTGTTCACTAAACAAAATATTTGCTTTACAATTATATTATTATTCACAATTTTTATTATTAAAAGCAGTAATATATATATATATATATATAAAACGTGTTTTATTAAATTAAAACTAATATGTAAAACTAGAATTGTTACACTGTTATAGTTGATTCCTACATGGTACATATTTAAAGTATTCTTTTTGCAATTTTGTTGCATTTCCATTTTCTATGATCCTGTATTGTACTTGGAGAGACTCCAATTGTCAAATACAATTTTGTCCTTCAACTATTATCATTTGATCAACTCTGAAGATTAAATTTTATTTTATTTTAACTTTTGAAACGAAATCAATCAATAAATAAACTTGTTTATTTATAATTTTACCATTTACCATTCTTATTCGTACATATAAAAATGATAATCTTACGCTAAGGTTCTGAGCATGTTTTGACCAGATATTTTGTGGTTACAATATTTAAATGTGTAAAGCATTGAAATAACGTCACTCGCCCAAATCCAATGCATTTATTTAAGAGGTGACGAATGACGATGATGCCTTCTTTCTTCAAAGGCTTCAATCCGCAATTAAGATATTGTTATCACTTTGCAGGCCTGCCAACGACCCCGTGTGTGAATGTAGTTTCTTTTCAACAATAATAAAAATGACATCATTTAGTATTCGATTTTATAATAAAAATATTCGATTTTTCTTTCTAGGAGTGCAAAACTAGTTGTTCTAGTGAGTCTTGTGGCTGCGAGATGTTTGGAGATAGTATTAAAATATTTTTCCCTATGTTTAAGACTTTACTTTTTGAATTTAAGTTAAATACCTAAACTATTATATATATATATATAAATTAAAGTTGTTGATCTTTATAATAATTATTTTGAAAATTATATATAAATAATTTCGATTAATAATACTATTTTTTTACAACTTATTTTCATTTAGCCGTTTACTCTTTTACTTTTCTTTTCATTTTCTGTCCAGTTGGGTGGGTATTTTTTTTTTTCTTTTGGCGTTGGGATTGTTTTATTAATTGGGTTTGGTATGATTGCTTGAGTGGATTATTTCATTTTCTGTTTGTTTTCTTTGTTTCTAATGTGAAAATTGATTACGATATTTTGGCTCGATGTTGTGATGAGTTGTGCTCAGATTAATGTACAAAAACGAAACTTACTTTTTTTTTTTAACGATATATATATATATATATATATATATATATATATATGGTGATAGTCACTTAAAAATAACTTGTTATGAATGAATCAAAACCTGACTTTCAAATACAGATGTATAATAGTATTTATTTTTTGACGTCTCGTACAATAATATTTTACCTTATTAGAATAAATGTTTATTTTTATAATTAAAATTTATAATAAATAAATGATTTAAATATAAATGTTATTATATTATAACTATTTTTTAATAAATAAATATTTAAAATAAATAATTTGTATTTTATATTTATGATAAATAGTTTATGTTGTGAGATAAGATTATATTTAGCTATTGACATTTTAAAAAAAATAAATTAAAACTATAAATAAAAAGGGTAGATAAAAAGAGATAAGATTTTTTCTTCTTTTAAAAATGCTTCCTTTTTTTTTAAAGAAAAATACTTTTAAAAATGCTCTCCCATTAAAAAATAAGTCTTAAAAAATGTTCTTATTCAACATAAGATTTTAATTTATATACTAGGAAGATATCTAAGAAATCTTATTACTATTTTTTGTTAATGAATTATATATATACTTTTAAAAAAAGATAATTAGAGTATGTTTTTATAAAAACAACTTTATTACTTAAAAAAAAACAACTTTATTACATTTTACTTACTTAAAATAATGAAAGGATTACTACCTATGTCTAAATCAGTTCATTAAATAAAATGTTTGATTAGTATAAATTCACATATTAAATTTAAACTGATAAAAAGAAAATAAAAGGGTTAATTAAAATATGAACATACAGACAGAGGTTTTATATGTCTGCTCTTGTATGTTCAAGTTCAAGGTAACATACGACACGCACTGACAATTTCAATTCTCTCACACAAGTGACTTAGTAAAAGACAGAAAAGTTTTCCCTCTGCACAATATCAATTCTCTCTCACGAGGTTGTTGCTTTGTTGGTATTTATATATACTTCTTTCACACTTCATTTTCTTTATCTTCTTAACTCAACTTCACTTTCCTCCATGATCACCAAGCTCTCAAAAATGCATTCTTCAACTTGAATTCTTGGTGGGTTTTCACTCTCTTGCTCCTTCTGGGTTTGTTTCCTCTCTCGCTTCTCTTTATTATTATTCCTTGTTCATGGCATTATTTTTCTTATAACTTAGGCTCATTAGTCATTGCATTATACTGGAATTCTTTAACTGATTCATAACCCCAGTTGCAGTGCTTCACTAGTCATAATTTATAGTGCTTCATATTGTTTATAATTTGGTTATTATGTGTTAAATTTCAAGTTTGAACACAAGCAGTCAATCGGAAGATGCGTGTTTATATGGGATAATTACATTCATTATAGATAAATAGAAGAATCTTCTATTTCCTATAAATCAAACATAATATCCCTATTTAATTCGAGAAAAAAGATAATATCCCTATAAACTGTGATTAATACTGGAATGAAAATATTAATTCTGATTTTCAACAATTACATGCCGCATAGCCAAGTTGGACTCTCAGCCACTTGAGAACAGTGATCTTCCTCATTAGGATGCATTGAGTTCCATTTGACTTTTGGACCTGTTTGGATGTTAGCTTCTCTAGAAGTACTTCTAGAAGAAAAAATAAGAAAAAAAAATGAAATGAGCTTCTTTATAAGGTAAAATAAGTCTTCCATTAACTAATTTGTAGATGTCATCTCATCTTTTAGAGAAGTTATATTGGTGAGATTCTAAAAATTAATTAATGGAGAGTTTATTTTTACTTATGGAAAAGGTCATCTCATTTTTTCTTCATATTTTCTTCTTTTAGAAGTGCTTCTAGAGAAACTTACCCAAATAGATAGTCTTTGGCTTTTCATAGACTGTTTTTTTTTTTAAGTTTTTTAATTTTTAATCTATGCTTTCTCCTTTCAAGTTGTGAGCTAAATTGGATTGTTTTGCTTTAAAATTGCTGATATGGTGCAGAAATGTATACATTGATGTTTTGCTAGTTTCATAAAAATTGGAGAATCATCAAGGAAACATGGCTCATTTTGAAAAGGATGAGGTGCCAATGCTGTCAGAAACACATGCTCAACTATCTGATGAAGTTGTGGATTCTAATTTCCGAAGGCTTGTATCTAGGACACGAAGTGCTTCAATTTCTATTCCTATGGCCTCCTTGGAATCATATGAGAAAGACACTAGTCTTGTAGGACATACTGGTCCACTTCGTAGTGTGAGAAAAACCCCCTTTGTGCAGATGAGTGGTCCACTGTATGCTACCAATGGAACTGGAAATATTTCACGACAGAATATAGTTGCGACAGGAACCAAAGTAGTGGAGGGCAAGACAGAAAAGTTTTCTACTTTCAATGGTACAAATGAAAATAGTTGGGATAACGATTACGATAGAAAGAATGAACACTTAATGAGGTCTGGGCAACTTGGGATGTGTAATGATCCTTATTGTACTACTTGCCCCACTTATTTCAAGGCTTCTCAGCCAAGAACCCGGAGAAATTCAGCTATATTTGATCCCAAGGTGCTCTTCTTCCAAAAATAGACTTTTGTTTCTCCTTAAATTTAAGAAAACGTTGGCTTCTATGTTGTGAACTTGACTCTGCATAGCCAAAAAAATTATTTTACAGATGTGATTTTGCACTGTACAATCATCTTTATTCTGACCATAGTCTGGAGTTCATGTAGATGATTTTACTAATCTAATAATTTATAGACATTTGATTGAATTATGCTGTAACTTTGTGCTCATAAGTAGCATTTAATTTTCATATTTATGCATAGCTTCACTTTTATGTTCAGTTATTATCAATCAATACAATGAATATACTTTTCTAGTAATATAGTGATGGCTTTTTCCCTTCTACATGATCTCATATATATATATATATATTTATGTTACACATCAAAATGTTGAATAATATTTCTATGAGAAGCTCTCTGTTTCAATTGCTATTTACGTACATCTATATTCAAGATAAAAGATTGTGGATTTAAAGTCCTAAGACCCTATTTAGCTTAAAGGTTCTAAAGTTTTCCTGCTATGTAATTTTGGTCTATCAGAAGTAGCCAATGTTGTAGAAAATTCAGAAAATATAAAAAAATTAAAACTATACATTGTTTAATGTGCAGTCTGTAACTTAATTCGTAAATTTTTTAAACACTAATTTGACTATGCTTTTCTACTGTGAATATGGGATTCTAAATAGAAGGAAACTGATTTCTGGGGAATAACTTATGTTCTCTAAGTTGAAGGCACCACTCTGATCATATGAACTAGCATTTCCTACTGGATATATATTTCTTGTGGAACTTTTCTGTTATTTCGACTTTGATTTGAAAAATATATTGACAATACGCAAAGAAGATAGGAAAAAAACTTGAAAGGGAATAGGGGAATATTTCAAATGTAATTCAATACATAACATTGACCACATAGACCTTTATTTGTTTAAATTATTAATTTGGTCACTATTGTTTTAGTCAAGTTCTATTTATTCCCTATATTTTAAATTCTTTTTAAAAAGTCCCTATATTTTTTCAAATATTGCGAATTTGCTTTCCATTAGTTTAGTTTATTCCATATTTGGAGATGGACCTCTTTGCCTTGCTTTAAAATTACAAAGGCTTTTTACATTGTTTAGGTACATGTACATTACAATAGATCACTCTCTTAAAATAAAAATAAAAAACTGTATTCAAGTCTTCA
>PYAF01002719.1:1281744-1292508 GCA_007407185.1 Glycine tomentella | reverse complement strand
ATGTTTGCAGTTCCACAATAATCTTTATGGGGATGCCAAGGGTTTTGGAAGAAAACTTTATTCCTTCTTCTCTTCATATGTTCCTGGAGTTATGAATCCTCATGCAAAATTTGTACAACAATGGAACAAGATTTTGGCCATTTTTTGCTTGGTGGCAATTTTTGTTGATCCATTATTTTTCTTCTTAATCTATGTGAAGGAGGTGTGATTATTTTCCATTTATTTAATTAAATAGGTATAGAAGCTAGTCTTTCCCTGCTATTATTTTTTGCAATTTTACATTTTTACCATTCATTATGTGCAGGATGATAAATGTATTGCTATCAATTGGACTTTGACAACAACACTTGTTTTATTTAGAAGCATTAATGATTTGATATATTTCTTTAACATTCTTGTACAGGTAATTTCTCAGTAACTACCTTTTTAGAAAGTTCCCCATTCCCGTATGTTTTATTTATGCTAACCTATATATTAATATAATGATGCTGTATTGTTACCTTAAATTATATGGTTAAGATCCTTCCTTATCAACAAGTTTTTATTATTCAATTTTTCTGGTTTTGAGAAGGTAAATATACTGACAAATGTATTTCAAAAGAATTTCTTAGCAGGGTTTAGGTTTGCTGTTGCATCATACATAAATACTACTTCCGTCCCTAAATATAAGACTTTTTTAACTAATTCACACCCTTTAAGAAAGCTGGTTAATTTAGTTAGTAACATTAAATTTGTTAGCAATTTGTAATGTTTAGCAAACTGGAAGAGAAGAATGGAATGATTAATTGACTTGGATGATGTGGAATGCTGGACTTCAACCTTATTGATAATATATTTCTGCATCTCAGTGTACTTGTGTATGTCTTACTTTGTTTTTATACAATTAGTTCAGGTCAAAAGGAAAAGAAAAGTGCATGTATCCAGAATCTTAAATATATATATATATATATATATATATATATATTTTTTTTTTAAGTCTTTTTTGCTTCTTTACAGTTTAGGTTGGCTTATGTTTCTCCTGAGTCAAGGGTAGTAGGTGCTGGAGATTTAGTTGACCATCCCAAGAAAATTGCTCTTAATTATCTGAAGGGTTATTTTTTCATTGACCTATTTGTTGTATTGCCTCTTCCTCAGGTAAACTTCTTACCATCTCCCTTTTTTGCTTTGTGGAATCTTTCTTTATATAATTTCCTTGGCTGAGTTTGCTCATCGTAACTTAGTATTTTGGGTATTCACTTTTATGTGCCACAAAGCACAAAGTTTATGATGTGAAGTATGAGACATACCAGCCTTACAATTGAACATGAATGCTTATCGGTATTTTCTCTCTAGTCATATTGTGTGATATCTGCTTTTTAGTGGTTTTGTATCTTTGATTTACTAGAAATAAGGAGGTCTTTGATGTTGCCGTATGAAGTTGAGTTTTTTCTTGTTTCTTTCGAAATATCAGTTTTTAGTTGTGATATTCTTATTCAAAATAAATAAGGAGTGCTTGGGATGTGCTATTAAGTTTTCTATAATAGGACTATTGTAGTTGCTATTGTCAAGTGCCTTCACATAAATAGTTTTCATCTCTCACAAACTCTGCATGCAAAAACTTTCTCCTTGATGCATACAAATGCCAAAGGCCCACTTATTTTCTAATCAATTTGAAATTAATTTAGAACATGAGAGAATTGGGGATCCATCTTCTACAATTAGTCATAAAGGCTATGGTACCTTGTTACCAACCAATTACCTTTAAGCATACAAATTCCGAAGGCCCACTTATTTTGTGTTGAAATTGAATTTAATTAAGAAAACAGCATTGGGGGATCTATCTTTTATAATTAGTCATAAAGGCTATGATACCTTGTTAACAATCAATTACCTTAAAAGCTTAAGCTGCTAGTTGTTGGCTAGAAATGATTTTTATAGCAGAGTAATGCTTAAGAACTCTGAAGATTTTGGTTGTCATTTTTCAATCTTTATCTTTATAAACTGCTTATTGTTCTATATCAGCTTGTTCAAATTGAAATGAACCACAATGATTGAACCTTTCATTGTGTTCTGATGAATTAATAGTCTGTGGACAATGAACATGAAAATATACTTGATATCAAGCAGGCAGCAGGGGAAGGAAAGGGTTTTCGATTTGTGAAAAAGACTTCTGGTTTATTGTGTACTCTTCAAATTCCTTGTCATGACATGTGTAATGAAATATTTGCAGATAATGATATCATTTGTCCTACGAAAGTACCTGGGAATATCAGGAGCAAATTTTGCTAAAAATCTTCTGCGTGCAGCAATCCTTTTGCAGTATTTTCCCAGATTATTCAGGTTTCTGCCTCTGCTAATTGGCCAGTCTCCTACAGGATTCATATTTGAGTCAGCCTGGGCAAATTTTATTATAAATCTTCTCTTTTTTATGCTATCTGGCCATGTTGTTGGTTCTGGCTGGTACCTCTTTGGTCTACAGGTGAGTAAAAATGATATTTGAAGCTTCATTTTCAAAAAATACAAAATATCTTCCTCACTAAATTTTATAATTTGCTTTGAGTTCTCATGTCGCATGAAAAGGAGGATAAATACCCTGTGCAGTAAAAAATGAAAAAGCAGAAAAAATATTACTTGATTCACTTGAATGCTTCTAATTTTAATTTGGTTGTATATAATATGATAATATGTTACACGAATCATAAGCAAAATAAACTATGATAGTATTGTGTTCTCAGAAAAACTTGGATGCCATGAGGCGGACCTTGGAAAGTTTTAATATAAGCAGTTTAATCCTTCTAATTCTTTTGTAATATTGATCATGAAATTCAACTATCAGAATTGTTATGTTTCCCTGGATCTAGATGACCTGTTCAATTATAATCAGGAATTTGATTCTGTAAATGATGGGTAATATTAGATTATTAACTTTCTCTTTTTCAATCCTCTTCCTTCTTCCAGAGGGTTAATCAATGCTTGCGAAAGGCCTGCCGACATTCTAATATTACTGGATGCTCAGCATTTATTGATTGTGGCAGTGACCGTGCATCTGACCAGTCAGAACTGTGGAACAAAAATGTAAATGCCACTGCTTGTTTGAATTCCAGTTCCGGTGCTTTTCCATATGGGATCTATGTACATGCTGTACCACTTACTATAGAAACTAGGGTGGTCAACAAATATGTATTTGCACTGTTTTGGGGCTTCCAGGTATGTGTTTCGTTCTTTTCTTTTTTTGTTTCTTCAGTAGTAATTGTGTACATCTATGAAGATTCAAATAAGCTTAATAAATAACATTCATATATATAAGAGCCACATATCAAGTGAGAGCATGAGATGAACTAATATTGACCATTCAAGATTAATTCCTCTAATCTATAACACTCTCATCTTATATATGTCAGTCTGTGTGTGTCTATCTATGAAGCTACTACTATCTGTGTTAAGATCGATATATGTGTGTCAGGATTAATTCCTCTAAGATTATCTGTCTAAGATCAATCGATCTATCTGTGTGTGTTGAGATCTAAGAAGCTCAAACACTTGTAAATAGTGGTTTTTAATATGATACCCCTTAACAATTATACCTTCGTGATCTTTGATAGCAAATCAGTACTCTGGCTGGTAATCAAACCCCAAGCTATTTTGAGTGGGAAGTACTTTTTACAATGGCCATCATAGGATTGGGACTCTTGCTTTTTGCACTTCTCATTGGAAACATACAAAACTTTCTTCAGGCTCTTGGACGCAGGTAGAACTTTTTGATGATAATGTTGCTCTTCATGCATGTTTGGAAATGGATAATAATAATTTTTCCCCTCAAGCTTTCTCAAAATAGTAGAAAAATAAGAATTTGTTTCTTCAAAATAAGCCGTATAAAACACACTAAAATAATCTATTTCCCATGAAATAAACATCTCTTTACCATTCCTTTCATTTGAAAATTTAAAAATAATGCAGATGGCTGGATGTCATCCATTCTTTTTAGTGTAACTGTGTCAAACTATTAGTTTTAATTCCCTGGCATCAGCATGTCTTGAGTTGACAATGCTGGTCATTTTAAAAACCCATGTGGTAGTTAAAGGATATATGTAGATCTTTGATCTTGACTATGTGGATACCTTTTCCCTTGTGGCTAAAATCACTTCGGTTTTCCCTTTTCATGCCATAACTGCCATTTATCATTGGTCTCCATCAATTGGACATTCAAAATGCCTTCTTACATGATTTGTTGGGAAAAGTTTAGATGGAGCAACCCCTTGAAATTCACTACCACTGGCTCTCGCCTCCTTTGTCAATTGTGTCACTCACATTCTCTCCATGATTTGTTGGGAAAGTTTACATGGAGCAACCCCCTAAATATTTCTTGAGAATTGAGGTAGCCTAGTCACATTTTGGTTTGTTATTACTCAATGTAAGTATGCATTGGACATCCTTGAAGAGATTAATAGGCTTGGCTGTCATCCTTGTGATATTCCTATGGATTGTAATGTCAAGCTTCTTCTAGGTTAGCGAGAGTCATGGAAAGACACAAGAAGGTATTGGTGTCTGGTAGGAAAACTTATTTTTCTCATTGTCAGTAGATGTGACATCACCTTGGTTGCCAGTTTGGTGAATTAGTTTCTAAATGCCCCTTGTGACATTCATAGGGATTGTTGGGTATGCATATATGAGGACAAAGATCACTTGTTACTCTGTTGCTAACTGGACCAGGTCATCCTCAGACAAAAGATTTACTTCCGAATATTGTGTTCTTGTTGGGGGAAATCAAATCTCATGGAGGAGCAAGAAGCAAAACCTAGTTGTCAGATCCATTACAAAAGTTGAATATAATGCACTGGCAACAATTGTGTGTGAGAGCTTACAGGCTTAGGCAACTACTCCAACGCAACAACTAAAATTGGGGTCATCCAAGGGATGAAGCTTATCTACAGCAATCTAGTTGCACTCCATATTGCATCAAGCTCGGTCTTCCATTAGAGGACCAAACTCAGAGACCAATTGTCACTCTGTTAGAGAGAATAGCTTTCCAGAGAAATCACAACTGCTAAGTAGTGATCAACTGACTTATATGTTCACTAAGTCTCTTACATTCTCAGGTTGAATATATTTGTAACAAGCTTAGCACAGTTGACATATATGTTCCATCTTTTTTTTTGGGGGGGGGGGGAATATACATATGTTAATAGTTGTATGATAGTCATTAATCAGGGATTTGATTTGTATTTATGACTAATAATTCCTTTCTACTCTAATATATAATTACAAACAAAACACATGTAACTTTATGACCCAACATTCAGATATCCTTCTTTTCTGTAAGGTTCATAATGCGCTTGATATTTTTTTTTTCCATCACACTTACAGGAGGCTAGAAATGCAACTTAGAGGTCGTGATGTTGAGCAATGGATGAGCCATCGTCGCTTACCCGAAGATCTAAGAAGGTATAGGAGATGTTCTCATGCTTTTCAAAATCATGACACCCACATTTTCAAAAAGTTATGTCTATTGGTTGATTCAATTCATTGCATGTTAACTCCCCACCTCTTCCCACAACTCCTTTTCTTGAAAAAGTACATGAGCAATTTACTGTGAAAATGAGACATAGTTACTGTTTGCATTAGAGTTTTCTTTAATAACTAACTCCATTTAATCACTATGTAGGTTCTATGTTACATGTTATGGATCACACATAATGTACAACTGATAAATATTATATCTTCCATGTAGGAGAGTACGTCAGGCTGAACGATATAGTTGGGCAGCAACAAGGGGAGTGAATGAAGAAATACTTCTGGAGAATTTGCCAGAAGATCTCCAGACAGACATAAGACGTCATCTCTTCAAATTTGTTAAAAAAGTATGCCCTAGAAAATTTGTGGCATAAATGACTAGTAATAATTATAAAAAAAATGTTACGATTAATCGTTTATGTGGAATTTAGTCTTCAGATGTTAGGTGAACTTTGAAATCTATTCTCAGCCATGGTGTTCTTTCAAAATTTTGTTTTTCTTTAGGTGTTTGTCTTCCTGTAACCACCTAGAATTAACTAGAAGTTGAATATGCAAAAATGAAAACCATTTTAAAGACAGCTTTATGCGTATTCATCATGGAACCAAACTGTGACTTGTCAAAAGCCAAAGCATATCTACAATCCTGTAAGTTATGTTAAGATAATCTAATATAATTTTCTGAGGATTTAAAAACTGCAGGTTCGAATCTTTGCCCTGATGGATGAGCGTATCTTAGATGCCATTTGTGAGAGACTAAAACAAAAGACGTACATCAAAGGAAGTAAAGTTTTGAGTCAGGGTGGTCTTGTAGAGAAGATGGTCTTTGTTGTACGTGGGAAATTGGAGAGCTTTGGAGATGATGGAACTATAGTTCCCTTATCTGAAGGGGATGCTTGTGGTGAAGAACTTCTGACATGGTATCTTGAGCATTCTTCTGTAAGCACAGGTATAGCAATACTTGATAATGATAACATGCCTGCTAAATTGGAGTTCGGCAGAAGTTGCAATTATCAGCAACTTGGCCTCGCTACAAATATGAGAAAACATGGTTTACGAATGTGTTTTCTGACTCATGCAGATGGTAAAAAAGTAAGGGTTCAAGGGCCGAGGTTTCTGAGCAACAGGACAATAAGATGCTTAACAAATGTGGAGGCATTTTCACTTCGCGCAGCAGACCTTGAGGAACTCACAATTCTTTTCACAAGATTCTTGCGGAACCCTCATGTTCAAGGAGCACTGAGGTATTTCATTTCATTTCCTTCCTGTATTTGGGTTTGTATCAACTTACAAAAATGAATATCAGTTATATTTGTATGTCTATTATTCTCGACTTTTCAACTTTGCACATAACCAAATCTATCCTTTTTCCTTGGCGGGAAAATGACCTTGAAATGCATGTTACATGTATGATTTTTTATGCATGATTTCTGTTTCCATAACCATGGCTCTAACAAAATGATTTGATAATTGTATTATGTTAGGTATGTATCATCTTATTGGAGATCCCTTGCAGCAAACCGTATTCAGGTTGCATGGAGATACAGAAAGAAGCGTCTAAGTCGTGCTTATACCTTGGAATCAAATCAAACATTGATGTCATAGGTTGACTGTAATATCTTATTATTAGCAACACTTTGTCATAGATTGTACAATTACAAAATATCTTTGATAGTTTCACTTATTTATATGTACAAATGTTTCTTCTAAAAGTAAATAAGTAAATAGTGTAATAATAATAATGTTTTCTTAGTGTAAAATTTTTTTATACTATCCACGAATTAAAAATCATCTTTAATGACTTCTATTACAAAAATTAATAAACTTATGATACATTATAATATCTGACTGAATGACAATAGAAAAAAAATTACACTATCATTGTATATATTATTTATTCTTAGTGTCACTTTGCTTATAAAGGGTTTATTTCATCTTGTAAAAATAAAACAAAAAAATCCCAAAGCTCCCAATAAATGTTAAGAGAGGATTAGATCCAAGATCACTAAATGAAAAGAAAAAAAAATGAATATTGTTGCTTTGCTCAAGTCCAAATAGCCATGTAAATCCAAATAGGAATGTACCAGTCACAACAAACAAATAACCAAATAGGTGACATGCCTTTTTTTTTAAAAAAAAAAATCACGGAAATGGAAGTGGTCTTGGGATGTGGTAATAATATAAAATAAAAAGATACAAAATTACATTAAAAAATAAATAAAATACATAAAGTACAAAAATAGTAAAACAAATAAACAATAGCTGTTATCTTTAAGTGTATCTTTTTCCCCTTTTCTCCTGCCCCTATGCATCTTCCCATTTTTATCCTGCTGGTTTTAGCTAACACTCTTGCACCTTTTTGTGGGGAGAGAGAGCCAAAAGATCAACGTTCAACTAAATAACATGCATCAAGCATCTAGATCAAGAACCTAATTAAAAAAAATGAGAATTGGATATCTAGCCAGAAGCAACCATGAAATTTAACAGGAATCAAATGAGAGAAAGAAAAGAATTGAGACTTTTATTGAATATCACTTTTCTCCCTGAATCCGATTTAATATGCTTGCAGATTTAAAACAGAAGATGGAAAACAATAACTGCAGATAGGTGTCTCTCACAACTCTAGGAAATCCTACAGTCCTGATTATCCTTCAATTTTTTTCTACTCCAAATTTTTGCTGATTAAAAAAAAACCTCTACTCCATATCGAATCTAACTCTTTAAAATTTCTCTCCTATTTATGCCCTGTCATTTTTCCCAGTGATCTCTTATGATTCAGTTTAGGATCTCTAGCTAACTAACTAATTGTTAATAAGAGGAATGCTAACAACACACTCTCTGACATACTCTTTTGAACTCTCTCTCTTATTGGTTGAAATCTCTTGTTAATACAGTACAGATATTAACAAGTTCAACAGACCGCAATTCGAGCATAACAGAAACCAACCCAATACAATTCCCTTTGTGCTTGCTCTTATTTCTCCTAGCATGCACCTTTTTAATGGGGGGTCTGCTAAGTGCTAAAAAGGTTGCTCTGGTTGGAAGGCTTTGTATATGTTGCATCAATCTCAGCATCGAGCAAGATTGATTGGCAACAAGAAAGAAGACTAATAACTGGCAGCTACACTGATCATTTATGCAACAAATTAAGTTGTACCACTCTCAACCATGTAGTTATAAAATAATGCTAACATGTAAAGTACTAAAGTTAATAGATGCATAAAAAAACAGTAAGACTAACACAAGCATCCTTACTTATCCAACATAGATGCCATAAAAGTATCTGCATACAAATGAAAAGGAACAGAAGTAAGACTTGTCATAGTTGAGTTATGCCCAAAGTCTAATGAAATTCTTTTTTTATTTTAGATATCAAATTTTAGTTTAGGAAAAATGATCTTTTTTATAAAAAAAATTAATAAAATTAAATAATATTAACTAATTTTCTTAATTAACACAAATCAATTTTAGTTCAAAAAATATAATACTATCACTCGTCATAATCAATTAAATTATTTTTTTTAAAACAATTGAAAGTCATGAGACTAATCTTCGAAACGTAGAGATCATCTAAGTGAATTTGTCTCTTCTAATAAAGTCTTTTTTATACGCATTATTATAAAATCAAACCTCTAAATAACCTAATCATTTACCAACAATCTCATACCTTCTTGGTAAATTGTTGATTAGGAGTGGAAAGGAATTGTTGTTTCAAAGGAAAAATGAGATTTTGCAAATGGGGCCCCACCCTTTGATTAGGAAGAGAGCATATTCTGCTACAAGCTTGAGAGGGACTAGAATTCTCTCTCTTGTTAGAATTTTGACGCATTCACGCAGACAGCTAATATTTACTGTTAAATGAAGATCAAGTGAATCATATTTTAACTTACAGGTAGGGGTGTTCGCGGTCTGGATTGGATCGGTTTTGAAGCAAAAAATTATCCGATCCGATTCCTTCGGTTTGGTCATTTGATCATCCATTCGGTTTGAAATTTTTTTCAAATCCGATCCAATCCAATCCAATTATTTTCGGTTTGGATTGGATCGGTTTTCGGTTTTTTAAAAAGTCTAAAAATAAAATTTATGAGACATATTTTTATCAAAATAAAGAGTATCTAACATAAATAAACATATTCATTGAACAAAAACAAACATCATTTTCTAATTTTCATTAGACAAATACGTTCATTGAACAAATTAAGGAGCAATGTATTGGATTTTTGGTTTTTGGGCTATGATGGGGAATAGGCCCAAGTAGATAAAGGGTAAGATATAGTTTAAAATTGGATCGGTTTGGATTGGATTGGTTTTCACCAGCCAATCCGAAATCCGATCCAATCCGGTGAAAATTTTCGGTTTTTTTTCGGTTTTTGATTTTTCGGTTTTCGGTTATTTCGGTTTTCGATTTTTCGATTCGGTCACCGCGGTTTACATCGGTTTGGATCGGTTGATGAACACCCCTACTTACAGGTCAAACTTAAAATATACATCCAAAATATGAATTGTCAAATCTTCATTTAACGATCTAGATGTGTGACTGAGTGATTACACCGAATCCAATTCCGGCTTGAGAGTATTATGTTTGGGATTAATCTCACATATCATTGTCAACAGATAAAATATTGTTAACCACAATAATTTTCATAAAATTTACAATATTATTAATTATTATTTTTTTAATGTACCAAAATCGTACACGTTAAAGAAAAGAGTAATTAAATGATTATATCTTTTCTAAAGTCAGAGTAATTAAAACAATCTTTAATTGACTTTAATTTTTACTTAACACTATTTGGTCTACATAGCTTATTTCTTTCTTACCTCTTGGTCCGAATTTCTTTATAACATTCCCTAAAACAAAAGGCAAATGTTGATCAACTTTTTTGTTTTGTCTTTATTACATTTTATTGTTTTCTTTTGACTTTAGAAGCACTTGTGGTGGCAAAACGACCAATTAGGTGTAATTTTTTTAATTTATCTTTTTGAATAAATTTTAAATTAATATCCTTTTAGGGATAAGTCGTAATAAATGATATGACTTTTAAATTGAAATCGTAAAAAAATTTACGACTTCAATTTTTTAAAATATGATTTTAAAGTCATAAGAGTTTTTTAAGACTTTAAAGTTATAAAGTAAATTAATTATTTTATGTTAATTTACGACTTTAATTTTATTTTCTATGTACATATATTTTTTTTATAAAAATTGTAAATAATTTTTATTTTAATTATTTAAAGAATTAATTTATATTTTATTTTTTAATTTTATTTAATATT
>PYAF01002719.1:1237394-1281644 GCA_007407185.1 Glycine tomentella | reverse complement strand
AAATGTTTAAATAGAAAATAAAATTGAATAAACTAAGGGTATCATCATCATACCACAATAAGGTGTATAACACACTGATCATGAATAGTTCAAATTAAAAAAAGTAAATGAAACATATAAAAACTAAATATGTTTTTTATATTTATATATACGTGACATCATTTTTCAATTTGGTGCTAAGATTTTACAATAATTTAATACAAATTTCACAATGTTAATACAACCACATATAATGGGAATGAATTTTAAAGAAATAATGTGTAATTGAATTAAAAGCTTTAGTTAATTGTTTTTTAATGCAAGTAGATAATACAATATTTACTTTTAGTCCGTTAAAAATAAATGATCTCCTTTTAAGTCTCTTATTTATGAAAATATATCATATATAACCTTCATTTCCATAAACAAGAAATTAAAGGTATACATTTTTTTTATAATTAGCAACCCAATGACCACATCTAAGGCATTTTCATAAATGAAACCATTTACTTTTTTGAGGGATTAAATTTTTCAGGAATAAAAACATTTAACTCAACAAACTTTTACTAAAAGGATCAAATTTATAATTTTGACGAGTATTATAATAAATAAACACTAAAAATCAATATTGACAGTTTGACACAAGTGATAGATATTCTTTAATCAATTGGTTCAGGTTTAAACAATAATCTTAAATATAGAATAAAATATTGGACGAAATATACCTATCTTATATGTGCACATACAATCTCCAACACATGTTAATACTTCCAATCATGAATTCTTCGTACCAATAGTAATATAACACAGCATATATAATATCTAACAAATAAGTTTTGTTGCCGTTTCGTTCATAACAAAGTAGAGCAACCAACAAAGGTGTTTCTTGCTCTGTCCTTGCCATACAAGCCACAACTGACTTTGTTTCCTTCACATTGATTTACAGCTCTATCTCTCTCACTTTGTTGATATTTACACATACACCTCTCCACTTATCCCATAATCAACAAGCTCACAATAATGCATGCTTTAACATGCATGAATAATTGAGTAAAAGTAAGTTGGTGTGGTCTTCCACTTGGAATTTCTCCTCAGAGCAGGTCTTACTAATTACTCTTTCTATGTTTATTTTCTTATTTATTGCTACTTATTCATGCATATGGAGGATAGCGCAATAGGCCAATAACTAGAGGTATAGATAGACTAAGAAAAAGATTCTTATATTTTCTTGGGCGCTTCAGCAAGGCTTAAGTAAAATTATTAAAGGAGTAATCTAGAATCAAATGAAGTCTCCAAAGAATTGGTTTTGGATAAAACACACAATGGCATCATTTAACTCATGCATGTAACCTACTCCATTTAGTGGGAAAAGTGCTTTTGACTTTTGAGTATTGCTGTGCTAATTCTTATTGTTCGTAGCCTTTTCATCATATAGTGCCTCGTTATGTTGCAATGTGTTAACTTAATTCGAATACAACTTACTGATGCATGTGGAAGGAGCCATGACATGAAGGATGTACAGATGTGTTTGAATGCTTTTCAATGATTTCATTATTAGCTCTGGTCAATTGGATGTCTTTTGATTTCTTCCATGTTTCAATTCTGCTAGGAATAAAGGTGGGTAAAGCACATCGATCTCAAGTGAACTTGACAATACATTCATCTCAAAACCTTAAAGCATTAGGCGTATGAGTCGTTCTCACTTGTATGTTTTTCAACTTGCTCATTCCTACTCAATGTAAGACATCTTCACTACTCACACTTGTTACTCGAACAATTTCTTAATTGTTTATGTTATTCGAAATTTCCATCATAGAGAGAAATGTATCATTGTATTGACTCTCAGCCGCATGACAGTTAGGATCTTCCTTATGATGCATTGTTCCATATGGTATAATCTCTGACTTTTCATACAGCACTGGTTATTTAGTAATATTGGTTGTTTTATGATATACTTTCTCGTCTTTCAAGTTCATGTTACATTAAAGTGTTTAATTTTAAAATTGATATGGTATAGAAACATATGTAATGACTAATTTGTTAATTTAATTAAAAACTTCAGAATCAACAAGGAAACGTGGCTAATTTTGAAAAACATGGGGAGCCAGCGCCATCAGAAAAAATGCACAACATGATGAGCTTGAGAATTTTAGATTTGGGAAAGTGATATCAAGGACAAAAAGTGCATCAATTTCTATTCCTATGGTCTCCATGGAGCCATATAAGAGAGAAACTAGTCTTGTGGGACATACTGGTCCACTTCCTAGTGTGAGAAAATCCCCCTTAATGCATGTGAATGGTTCACTATATGCTACCAATGGAACTGAAAATCTATTGCATCAGAGTATATTTGTGAAAGGAAACAAAGCAGTGGAGAGCAAGACAGAAAAAATTTCTACCCTTGACAGGAAAGATGAAAATCATTGGAATAACAACTATGATAGAAAGAATGAACACTTGCTGAGATCAGGTCTACTGGGAATGTGTAATGATCCTTATTGTACTACTTGCCCCACTTACTTCAGGGCCTCTCTGGAAAGACTTTCAAAAGCTTCCACTGTCTTTGATCCCCAGGTAATAGACTATTATTTCTTTTTAACTTTTATAGAAATCATGGACTTCCAAATTTTGAAGTTCACTTTAAATATATAGTTCATAATAAGAGAAGTTTAGGAAACGTTTATTGAATTAATGTACTAATGTGCTTCCCAAGTAGCCAACAATTTTCATGTTTATGCATAACTACGATTTGATACATTTGCGGCTTTCTTCAATTCTGCATGTCGTGATTAATCATATTTATATATTTTTTATTAGACATCAAGATGTTGAATGGTATTTCTATGAAAAATAGTCTGTTTCAATTGCTATAAACTTATAACTATATTCATGAGAAAAGATTCTGGGTTTAGTATCTTAAAGCCCTATTTAGCTTAAGCATCTAAAGCTTGATTGCTATATATTTTGATCTATTATGAATGTAACTACTGTAGAAAATTCAATTAAATGTATAATCTTTCGTAAATTACTATTAATCTTATTGCAACCTCAAGTACCATAGTTTTCATTTTGTTACGGAATCTCCAATGGGAGTTGCTTATGGGATTCTTAAATTTAAGAACCAATTCTTATGCAGTTTCACCTTTGGAGCAATTGGCTTGGCAATTCTTATAAAAATCATTACTGTTTTTAAGTTGTCTCCTTGTTGATTCAAACTCATTTACTGAAGGCCACTACGACAAACTTTACTTTATCATCATTATTGATCTTTTATTGTGACCTTTTTCCATTTCCTTTTGTATATTTGGCTATCACTTTCACTTAATGAAGCGTATTTTTGTTCATGCTTTGAATGTTTACAGTTTCACTTCCACAATGCTCTTTATGGGGATGCCAAGGGTTTGGGGAGAAAAATTATGTCTTTCTTCTCTTCATATGTTCCTGGAGTTATAAATCCTCACTCAAAAGTTGTACAACAATGGAACAAATGTTTGGCCATTTTTTGCATGGTGGCAATTTTTGTGGATCCATTATTTTTTTTCTTAATCTATGTGCAGAAGGTATGCTTCTTTTTCTTTTATTTAATTGCAAAAAAATCATGCAAGTTATAAATTATTAGATACTGATATTTTCCTGTTACTGTTTTTGCAAATTTACTCAACATTTTTCCCATTCATTGTACGCAGGGAGGTAAATGTATATCTATCGACTGGGACATGACAAAAGTACTTGTTGCAGTAAGAACCATGAATGATGTTATATATTTCTTGAACATTCTTCTCCAGGTAATTTCTCTGTAGCTACCTTTCCAAAAAGTGTGCAAATACATATATATATATATATATATATATATATAATATTAATAGAATGGTGCCATATTGTTAGCTTGAAAAAAACAATCAAGCTCCTTCTTCAAAAGCAAGTTTTTATTATTCAGTTTATTGGTTTTAGAAGGTAAATATTCTAATAAATGTTTTAATTCAGGTTTTAGGTTTGTTCTCAGACCACAAATACTTGTTTGTTAGATTTCTTTGATTTTTGAATGAACACATAGAGACATTTTTAATTGATGTGGTGTACGAGGAATATGTTTATATGGATTGGTTGTGTCTATAAATCATATGAGACTTCTGTCTAGAGCTCCTAACCTTTCCTTCACAATTCTATTATTAATATGCACACCAAAGAAAATAATCATACTCAAACCAGAAAAAGTGAAACAAGAAAGCACATTGTATATACAATAGGAAAGTTATGGTGATTTACTTACTCATCTGGTGGAGAATATAAAGATACTTATTGTACTTTTTGTAATTTTGGCCATAGTGCACATAATTTGAGTAATACGGTTCAATTATTTACTTTTTCCTCTTCACTAACCCAGTTTGTGAGTGTGTCATGAATCTTGATTCTTGCTGAGTTTCCCTTCCGTAATCTAAAATTAACCATTTCATTGAAACAATTATTTCATATAAATTATAATCTATCAGTTGTAGGAAATTTTTTCTTCCAATATAGAAACCTAGAGCCTTTTTTTCTTCTTGAAAGAGTATTATTTGTCATTATAAGCCATATGGTGTCAACTACGTAATATAAATTAGACTGAAAGAAAAAAGTGGAAATGATTATTTGACTTAAATGATAAATAAGCTGGAATTCTACGTTATTAATATTATATTGTAGCATGTTTGTACCTATGTATGTCTAACTTTCCTTCTATCTAACAGTTGACAAGATTAAAAGGAAAACAAAAGAAACAGAGGAGTTATTAGTTAATGTGTCCTGAATCTTGAATATGGTTGTTGAGCTTTTAGGTCTAGTTTTCTGATTTTTCATAATTTAAAGCTTAATAACTCTATCAAGTTGCCTCTTTGCAGTTTAGGCTGGCCTATGTTTCTCCTGAGTCAAGAGTGGTTGGTGCTGGAGATTTAGTTGATCATCCCAAGAAAATTGCTCTTCATTACTTGAAGGGTTATTTTCTTTTTGACTTGTTTGTTGTATTTCCTCTTCCTCAGGTAAATTTCTTCATGTCACCCTTTCTTCATTATCTTCTTTTTCTTTTTTCTATAACTATGTTTTCTCATTGTGACTTGGTATTTCTGGTATCCATTTTTACAATTGACAAGTTCCTGATGTGAATTATGATACAAGCCTTAGAGTTGAGTACAAAAACTTTTGATATTTTCTTTCCATTTCTTGGAAATCATCAGATTTGTATATAACTTTCCATGTATAGGAAGCATATCAATTGAGAAGAGTTAACCTTGACTATGCAACCAAAATACCAAAAATAGATTCAAGTAAAAAAAAAAAAAAAGCTTGAGTATCCACGTATAGTTGCATGGCCATGATTAACTTCTTCCACGTCTGACTCTCACTAGATACGGTCCCTCTATGTGGGTGTGTCTAACTCTGTGTGTAGTCAGTTTTTGTGAAAACAGTTAAATTTTCTGTTCTTTCATCTTCGATACAATGTAAAACATCAAAATCATTTCAATTAGGATTACTTGAATTTTATTTTTTGACATGTTAGAGATTCAGTTAATTTTTTTTTTCTTATCTTGTTTATTGAGATCTATTTATTTCTGGTGTACTTGTGAAAAATTAATAAGATGCATATGACAAAATCTGTTGTTAGGTTCTTTTATGATGTTAAGGGCCAATTATTTAAATTTCAAAATCTTAAGCTGTTACATATATAAATAACTTTTATGAAAATGCTGAAAAATACCAAGCAATCTTCATGAAACATACAAAAAAGAATGAAACTTCTCCTTCCTATTTGTGTTGAAGTTGCAAAATAATATTTTCTCTCTCCATTCCCGTATGTATCCCTCTTTTGTTGTCTTGTTTCTATCTTTATCTTAATGAATTGCTTCTTCTGTTTCATCATGTTCAAGTTTGAAACCAATTGCTGTGATTGCACCTTTTGGTGTCATTCTGACGAACATATTGTCAGTGGACATGATCATTTGTTCGAGTACAAATAGGTGGCAGGGGAAAGAAAGTGTTTTTATCCTGTGAAAAAATTAATTAACTATGTGTTTATATATATTTTCATCAAACTCCTTATTATGATATTCTTGGTGAAATATGTGCAGATAATGATATTTTTGGTCCTACCAAAACACTTGGGGACATCAGGAGCAAACTATGCTAAGAATCTTTTGCGTGCAGTGATCCTTGTGCAGTATATTCCCAAATTATTCAGGATTCTGCCTCTGCTAATCGGACAATCTCCAACAGGATTTATATTTGAGTCAGCTTGGGCAAATTTCATTATAAATCTTCTCATTTACATGCTTGCTAGCCATGTTGTTGGATCTTGTTGGTACCTCTTTGGTCTACAGGTGAGTCAAAACAACATTTGAAGCTTATTTTTCTAAAAAATGAGAAGGGAATGTTTGATTTTTTGTTGTTGTTTAAATTAAAATGAAACATAATTTGTTTGGGTTGTCAATTTTTGTTTGTTTGTTTTGAAAACATGTTGTCCATGATTAGAGTAGAAAATGGAGAACATACTTTAGGTTTTTTTTACGTATATTTTCTTGAATTCCCTACTCTCACTTCAAACCACTGCTATATCTTCCTCAAGCTTTCAATACAAAATCCATCAAACGATTTTTTTGATATTTTTTCCTGTGAAATATTTTTCAAAAGCAGTAAAAAAAGAATAAATTTCTTCCTCACTAAATTTCATTATTTGCTTAAATATCCTTCTCTGTACCCTTCACAGAATATGCTAAAAAAACAAAAGAAATATTACTAGATTCACATGAATGAATCTGATTTCCATGTGGTAGTACATGGTATAGGCAAAATGAAGTGTTACTGTCTTGTGAGTATGATATCAGTACATGCTAAAAAAAATTAATCCTTTTAATTAATTTATTAATATTGATAGTAAAAATTCACCTATCATAGTCTTCGATTCTTTAAAAATGAGTGGTCCAATTAGAATCAGGAATTTGGTTCAGTAAACAAAGGTTAATATTAACTTACTTTAGCTTTTCCTACGTCTTCCTTCTAGAGGGTTAATCAATGCTTGCGAGATGCCTGCGGTAATTCTGATATTGATAGATGCATGACAGTCATTGATTGTGGAAGACATGGTCATACCAGAAACAACTATTCAGACCAAACATCATCTCTGTGGAGCAACAATTCAGATGCCATTGCTTGTTTGAATCCCTCCTCTAGTGGTTTCCGTTATGGGATCTATGTCAATGGTGTACCTCTTACTATAGAAACTAGTGTGGCTAACAAATATATTTATTCACTATTTTGGGGATTCCAGGTATGCACCTCATTTTTATTCTTTATTTGTTCCTTTTGTAGTCATTATGTACATTTGGTTTGTGCATATGCAAGGGTACTACAATGACTCAAATCTAATACCTTCGCATAGCGATGAACCTTCTATGAAGGCGCATGAATGATTTGATATCCTTTCAATTATAGCATTATACCTTTGTGTTAGATTTTAGCTTAAAATCAATTGGCATTAAGTGAAGTTGTCCAACAGATACATAAGTTTCATCCCGAGAATTAAGATAGGCTATGTGGGACTTTCTAACACTTTGTGATTTTTAATGCAGCAAATCAGTACTCTCGCTGGTAGTTTGACCCCGAGCTATTTTTGGGGGGAAGTCCTGTTTACAATGGCCATCATAGGATTGGGACTCTTGCTTTTTGCAGTTCTCGTTGGAAACATACATAACTTTCTTCAAGGTCTTGGACGGAGGTAGGACAAACTGCTCTCGCATGCTGTCCCCCTTAACTGTTTGACAGCAATGTATCTCTTTTTCATCTGTTTCCCTTTAATCAACTTCTTTTCAGAGAAACTTTTGAGGTTAAAATTTAGAAATGATGCAGACAGATGAATGATAGCCATCCTATGAGTGAAATTGTTTCAAACTATAAGCTGTAATTGCGTAATATCATCATACCTCTTAAGTTACACTACACCTGCTTGCAATGCAATTCATGATGCCATTATTTTGGACTGTTATTTAAATAGGACTAGGAAGAGGTCCTCCTTGAATACTATATCATGTTAATTCTATGTAGGTAACTTTTGCACTTTGTTACTCAGCTTAATTTATCTACTGCTGCAAGTTTTAATATCTTATTGAAGTTTGATAGTGAATTACTGACTATAATGCACTTGATATATTTTCTTCCTTATCACTTACAGAAGGCTAGAAATGCAACTTAGAGGCCGCGATGTTGAGCAATGGATGAGCCATCGTCGCTTACCAGAAGATATAAGAAGGTACAAAATGTTCTGATTCTTTTAACAAATCACATTGATATACCTTGTGAGAGAGGTATTTGTCATTGCTTGTTAACTCCATACTACAACTTTTCCTTCTAATGTAAATGAACAATTTACTGTTACAAGGAGACAGTTTCTGTTTTATAAACAGAGACTCAGTTATGTTAGCAACTTCTGGAGATTTTAGTTTTTAAAGATAATGCAAAGATAATTTTGTAACACTTCTTGCCATGTTTCTGAGGTGTGTTTATTATTAACATCAGTAGGCTCCATATTCGTGAAAAGATCTTATTGGCAAGGTGACATCTTATTGGTCAAATTTAGTTGTTTATGTAATAATAGTACGGATTAACTTCTTTAATTATTCTTATACTACTCATTTCTAAACTTATTTAAAATTATTTGTGTACATTAAAATTATAACTATCATGAACCAGGTATTCCAAAAGATTAAACTGTTAGGTAAAGACACAAATATTTTTATTTTTATTTTATTCTAAGGAGGCCCAACGGCCCAACGGCCCAACAAATATTTTTATTATGCCTCCTAATCTTAGCTTTCATTTTCATAAAATATTTCTGCATATAGTAATGTTAAGAAAAGAGTGTTTGTACAATTTTCCATCTTTATTTAGGTTCTCAGGAAATTATTAAATTAAGGACCACAATTAATGTATGAGTCATAGATATTATGTCTATTATGCAGGAAAGTACGACAGTCTGAACGGTATAATTGGGCTGCAACAAAGGGAGTGAATGAAGAAATGCTTATGAAGAATTTGCCAGGAGATCTCCAGAGAGAGATACGACGCCATCTCTTCAAATTTGTTAAGAAAGTATGAACTAGAATACTTGTGGCATAATGATTTTTTTTTATTAGAAGGATAAAATATATTTTTAATCTTTGTATTTTTCATAAAAATTTATATTTGTCCTCATATTTTAATTTTAATCAATTTAATTCTTGGATTTTACAAAAGCAATGGTTTTTGTTGCTAAAATTTATGAAACTTACGGATCAAATTGATCAAAATTAAAATTCAAGAATTGAAATCATTTTTTATAAAAATACAAAAATTAAAAACATATTTTATCCTTATTATAATTACAAAATTCATCACGATTATTATGAGTATAATTGTGGTTTCACGTTGGGTGAAGTACAAAGTCAAAGCAACTATGCCTCATTTAAAATTTTATATTCTTTAGGCCTTTCCACTCTATACGTAGCATACTAGAAATGAATGGAACTTAAAGGTAAAATCCATTTTGAAGGCAAAGCTTTATGCAACTTCATGGTCAAACCTATACAATGATACATCAAGATGCAAATGATAATTTACTCTTTTACTCAGTATCTATTTGTATGCATATCTGAGGATCTAAATTGTTGCTAGGTCCGAATTTTCACCCTGATGGATGAGCCTTTCTTAGATTCCATTTGTGAAAGACTGAGACAGAAGACATACATCAAAGGAAGTATAATTTTGAGTCAAGGTTGTCTAGTAGAGAAGATGATCTTTATTGTGCGTGGAAAATTGGGGAGCATTGGAGAAAATGGAATTGGAGTTAACTTGTCTGAAGGAGATGCTTGTGGTGAAGAACTTCTGACATGGTATCTGGAACATTCTTCTGTAAGCAAAGGTATAGCAATACTTTAGTATAATGGCAACATGATTGTTAACCACACTTGGAAATGAGAAACAGCACAAGTCATTAATATTTTTTTCAATTGCAGATGGTAAAAGAGTAAGGCTTCCAGGATCGAGGTTGCTTAGCAACAGGACGGTAAAGTGCTTAACAAATGTGGAGGCTTTTTCAATCCAAGCTGAAGATCTTGAAGAAGTCACAACCCGATTCATGAGATTCTTGCGGAATCTTCGTGTTCAAGGATCCCTAAGGTCATTCATGGTTTAGCATAATGTTGACCATCTTTTGTCTTTACTAGAATGAAAATCATTCATCTCCTTCCTAATTAAGCAGTGCTTCCATTATATTTTTTACTTGTCTAAGTTTCTGTATTTTCATCAAGAGAAAGTATCCTAAATTATTATCATAGTTCATATAACTCGAATCGAGAGCTAGCTGGTTTTCCCCGAAATGTGTTGAGACGCAACATTTGATTAGACATTTAGGAGTAAAACACTGTTTTGATGTGGGCCTCGAGAGCGATACCAAATCGAGACAAATCCTGAATACTAGATATGTAAATAAATGGTTGATATCTGATAGGACACTTTTTATCCAGATTCCTCTTTCACCTCTCTAGAAAGAAAAAAGTGGAAAGAATAGCCCCTAGTATATAGTTTACAAGTCTGAGATTCTCACTAGTAATACACCAGCTTTCGTTTTTCATGTGCATGGCTCTAACATAATCATTTGATCATTTTATTATGTCAGGTATGAATCACTTTACTGGAGATCCTTGGCAGCAGTTCGAATCCAGGTTGCATGGAGATACATGAAGAAACGTAGAAGTTGTGTCGATACCTCAAAATTAGATCAATCATTTAACTCATCATTGGTTGTACAATCACCATGAATTGCTTGTAATTACCATGCACAATTTCCTTTAAAAATTAAACAACAAGCGAATGTTAGTGTTGGAGAGCAATTTAAATTTTAAAATAAATGAAAAATGTGAAAAATGAAGGAGATATTTTTAAGAATTTGTAACGTTTCAAATCTTTAGGATTTTAACTATATTTAAATATTTTATTAATTTATTTTAACTTATTTTAGGAATTTGTTTCTTTTTTTAAAAATATTAGAATATGATAATATTTGAATTTTGTATTGTTATTTAACTTTATATATAGAGTTAAGAAATAAAAATTGTATAATATGTTCAATCTAAGATTTCTTAATAGTATGGATAATTTTGTTGTGTGTAAAAGAGTTTTTCCGACAATTAACAAATGATTAGTAGGGCTTTGCTTATAATGCAAAGAGCCTTTTCCTTTATTTTATGTATACAATAAGTAATGAATTTAGAAGGAATGAAAATAACTCTTTAACTCTCACGAGAGAAAAGAAATTTGGTAAACAAGATTTCATATGTTACAGCTAGACTTACATAGAATATTTCATTTCACACAGCTGAGATGATTTTTAGAGAAAATGTACCCGACATTTATTCTTCTTTTAAAGGCAGAGTTGAAATTTAAATTGTATGAGCAAAATATACAACCTATACAGTATAGACAGAATCAGCAATAAAGTTCATATTTCTTGGATTACGGTATGAGAGTAACTGAGTCAAGAACTTTTTACTACGAGAATAAAAAAAAAATGGAATGATTGAATGAGCAAAGTATACAGCTGAATTCCATTTTCCTAGAAAGAGAAATAGCATGCGATTGAATAAGAGAATGGCATCATCAAGATTGTGAAAGAGTGGTGGATTTGAATGAGAGTGTGAATGACAAAGAAGAAATTGAGGAAACTTGTGAATGGAAAGAGAGTGAGAGTGAGAGAGAGCATAGCTTAACCTTAAATTTAGCGTGGACAATGACATTGTGATTTTAAGGAAATTAATGAGTAACTAGAGAACGGAACGGAACTAACAAGCTTCTTGTTGTGTTTGTGATTTAAGTGTTTGATGGAGTTTTAAGGATTCAATACAATGAAAGCTACGTGACAGTTTAATATATGATAGATTCATCCTTTGAGTTCGAAGTAGTTTACGTGAACGGAATCAACGGATCCCTAGGAAGATGATATAGACTCATTCTCTCCTGTCGGATTCTTTTATCGTCTAATCGATCCTTTTTAAAAACTTTCAATTTATACTGAAAATTATACTATAATTACACACACACTTTATACTGTGATTTAATTATAATTATCATGGTAAGTTTATTTTTTTATAATAATTATATTTAAAATCATATAAAATATAATATTTTATTGATTAGAAATGTAAAATAATTTACAATAATGAAAAATATTTATTGAACACTTTATAATAATAGAAATACATTAAACTAATACAGTATTTAGTATATGTATTGCATATATGTTATCTATAACTATTATTTATAAATTATCTTTTAATATATATAATTATTTTTTATTTTTTCATAAACTTTTAAAATTATCACTTTTTGTAAAAAAATTCTTTAATTATTTTTTATTTTTTTAAAAATAAAGATAAAAACACAAAATGTCTCAATTTCAACTAGTTTTATATAAAAACAAATTACAATCACCTTTCATGTGTTTAACTTATTAAATTCACACTTCTTATTCGTTAAAATGTATTTTTTTGTCTCTCCTCAACTGAATCATCATCGTTTGACTTTGAGAAAATGTAAAAAAAAAAAAAAAAAAAAAAACCTTGCATTTTACCCTCACAATGTTCCTCTTCTGTGTCTTCATGTGCCTATTCTTTGTCATTCATTCTCCATACTTATTTAAAATTTTTGTTATCATACATAATATTATTATAAAATATTCATCAATTTTATAAATTTTATAAATGAGTAATTTTTATAAAAAATTTGATTAAACACTTTTATGATGATATTTTTTCTTTTCAGTCATATTTTTTCTTCATAAAATTCAAATCTAATATGTTAGTTAAAAAGATTAAACAAATATTTCATCAATATATTTCACTTTTATGTATCTCTTTTTTTAGTTCATTATATCACTTACATATCTATATTTTTACCTATCTTAATACACCATGTTAGATTTTAGATGTCCAAATATATTTGTCCAAAAGTAATATCTTGAGAAGAAAAGTTCCATCACGCCTCCTTCTTGCCTTCTCCTAAATCATCGATATTAATATCTTGTGTCTGTAAATTTCGTAACCAGAAAAAAAAAAAAAATCTTGTGAGATAGAGGACTTTTTTGAATGTGAAAATAGATCTGTTCACTGCTTAAGGTGTTTGCATTCACCAGTGGCACAACACGTGTCAAGTTGCCAATCTCACAAGATTTTTCCTTCCTTCCTTTCCATATTTTCTCTTGGCTCACACCTAGCCTTAGACAACCGAAAATCCCGTCATGACACGTGATTAGTCACATCCGTCACGTGTCACCTTTTCATCGACCATGGAGATCTTTCGGTACCGCACTTTCTGGTATCTTCACGCGCAATCCCCATCCCACCGTCCATTCTCTCACACGCTCGAGCCATCGTAGCCGTCGCCCCCTCACCCGTCCCAAAATCCGCCACGTATCCAAATGACACGTGGCGATAAAGTAACGGTCAAATCCACAATATTACTTATTGTAACCTTATCCTCACCTCACCCCTCACCCCTCACCCCCTTCCCCCTATAAATCTCCCTTCCCCTCCCACCAATTTTTCCCTCACTGCATTCACAAAACCCAAAATATTACTATATTATCTTTTTCATCTGTTCTTTGCATTGAAGAAAATTTCTTTGAATTGAAGAAAACTTGCAATCGAATTGTGAAAAGAAAAAAAATCAAAAGGAAAATTTGATTGATTGAATTGTAGAGATTGGAAAAATGGCGTTGAGTATGACTCAACAGATCGGGACCCTGGCTGGTGCGACGGTGCCGGATTCGGTTGCCGGAGAATCGACCGCGTCGGTGAGTGCAGCCGCGGTGTGGAAGTCACCGGCGGCGAGTCTGAAGTGCAAGGTTATGAGGACGGAGGGCTGCGCGGAGGGGCTTTCGCCGCCGCTGAGTCCGTGCAGGTCGCCGGTGCTGCGGGCGGATCTGTCGGCGGCGTGTCAGGCATTCACGGCGGAGGTGGCGGAGGAGGAGTACGTTGCCGGAGGGAAGGAGGAGAAGGGGAAGGGGAAGGAGGGAGTGCCGGTGTTTGTGATGATGCCGTTGGACAGCGTGACCGCGGGGAACACGGTGAACCGGAAAAAGGCGATGAACGCGGCGATGGCTGCGCTGAAGAGCGCGGGGGTGGAGGGGGTGATGATGGACGTGTGGTGGGGTCTGGTGGAGAGAGAGAAGCCCGGGGAGTATAATTGGGGAGGGTACATGGAACTCATGGAAATGGCGAAGAAGCATGGCCTCAAGGTGCAGGCTGTTATGTCATTTCACCAATGTGGCGGTAACGTTGGAGACTCTTGCACGTGAGTCTTATGCAATCTCTTCTTCTTCCTTTTTTTTATTTATTTGTCATTTATGATTTTTAATTTTACTGACGAAATGTTATTAGATTCTATATTAATTGGTTTTAACAATTACAATTGTTACTAGTATTTTTTTAGGGATACCTTTTTATAGTTTAATTTCTGCGAATTGGTTTTGAAATCTGAAAACTAATTGAGTGAGACACCATAAAAAAAAATTACGTTTTTGATTCATTTTTTTTAACGTTAAGTTTTGCTTTTAATTCAATTTATCATGAAATTCACATCTTTATCTTTATAGGAAAATATGTGGTTATTATTATATGGAGTTTTCGATGATTATGATTGAAAATGAGAGGCGTGCCCAGCACGGTGCAGCTCGTTTGTGAAAAATAAAATAAACGTTTGAAAGGGGTTTTGTGATTGGGAAATGAAGCCATGCCATGTGATGTTGGACTTGTATCACTTTGCTTCAAAGTGTAGTATTTTTCTTTTCTATTGAATATTCAACTAGGAAGCCGGAATAATTGAATCTTGAGAATTGTGTATATGATATTGATAATTATATAGCCATTTCTCTTTTACGGAAATTTAATGTTTCATCTTATTATTACTATGATTGAGGATTGTGAATTTAATTGAATAAAATCTTTTTTTTTACAGAAATTAATTTTTAATCTTTGTACTATACATTTACGACTGAGTTAACATTCTTTTATAATTAGCGACAACAAGAATTTTAAGTTAGTATTTTAAACACGATGATTATATTTAATTTTTATCATAATAACAATAATCAACAATAATTTACCTTTAAAAAAATAATTATTAAAAATAATTTCATAAATGTTTATATTATGATTTAAAGAGGCGTAATGAGCACGATGCTGCTAGACTTATTTTCTTTCATTTTTTGTGGTCCTTATGTAAAAAGTAAATACAAAATACATGAGAAAAGAGTGTGCTTTCGTGCTGGGAAGTGCCAAAGTGGGACCACGTGATGATGGACTTCTAGTTCTACTGATTCACGTCGGTATCGCCACAAACAGTAGACTAACTTTTAAGGATACCTTAAACTTTGTGGACCCGATATCTTAATTTGTTTTTCGGTCTATTTTTTGAAAAAGGATTCCTCAAAGTCTCTCCATTTTCTTTAAGTATATTATTTGAAACAAATAATCCAGACATAGTTTATGTTTATATATTTTATGTAAATTATTTTCGACGGTTATAGATCAGCTAATGGTTTCGAATTTGAATCATGGATATGTGCTAATGTTACATACTAATAGTTGGAGGAGAGTTTAGCATCCATAGTGATTCTATTTGGTTGGAGTAGAGTTATCTCTTATTAGCCAAACATCTGGTCTATTATAAAATATAAGTAGTTCCTATTTGTGTGATTTTAGATATTACTGCCATTAATTTTGCTATAAGTTAGCACTATGTTGGAATACCAGTTGTCTTATTGGTGGGCTTATCAGATCGTTTGTCCTGTGTGCAGTATTCCTTTGCCCAAATGGGTTGTGGAGGAGATTGATAATGACCACGATCTTGCATATACTGATCAATGGGGAAGAAGAAACTATGAATATATATCACTTGGATGTGATACTTTGCCGGTGCTCAAGGGACGATCCCCAGTTCAATGTTATGCTGATTTCATGCGGGCTTTCAGAGACACTTTCAAGCCCCTCCTTGGTGACACCATTGTGGTAAATATCTTTCTCAGTGCACTTTTACATCATGCTGTGATTTGTGGTGCTATTTAAATATAACTTCTCATCTGAACTTCTTTTACTGGCATATTTCAGGAAATCCAAGTTGGGATGGGACCAGCAGGTGAGTTGCGTTACCCTTCGTACCCAGAGCAAAATGGGACATGGAAATTCCCAGGAATTGGTGCTTTCCAATGCTATGACAAGGTATATATATATTTGTTTTTTTCTCCTTCTCCTTGTTGTAGTCCTTTATATATAATTGTCTTAGGATTTGTTTGGATAAATAAATTTCTTCATGAACAAAGAGGAGAAAATAAGGTAAAATGTGTTCTAAACCTCTAATACTTAATTATGCGATGGTGCAGTATATGTTGAGTAGCTTAAAAGCTGCTGCTGAAGCTCACGGTAAGCCTGAATGGGGAAGCACAGGCCCTACTGATGCTGGCCACTATAACAACTGGCCAGAAGACACTCAATTTTTCCGCAAAGAAGGCGGAGGATGGGATGGTCCATATGGTGAGTTTTTCCTCACCTGGTACTCTCAGATGCTGTTGGAACATGGTGACAGGATTCTCTCATCAGCCACGTCGATCTTTGACAACACTGGAGTTAAGATCTCAGTGAAGGTTGCCGGCATTCACTGGCACTATGGTTCAAGGTCTCACGCCCCAGAACTCACTGCAGGGTATTACAACACTCGGTTCCGTGATGGCTACCTCCCCATTGCTCAAATGCTGGCGCGCCACGGTGCAATCTTCAACTTCACCTGTATCGAGATGCGCGATCAAGAGCAGCCACAAGATGCCCTTTGTGCACCTGAGAAACTGGTGAAGCAAGTGGTTCTGGCAACGCAGAAGGCGCAGGTTCCACTTGCAGGTGAAAACGCGCTGCCACGGTACGACGAGTATGCACACGAACAGATCATAAGGGCATCACAGTTGGATGTTGATGGTGAGTCTGGTGATAGAGAGATGTGTGCCTTCACATACCTGAGGATGAATCCGCATTTGTTTGAACCAAATAACTGGAGGAAGTTTGTGGGGTTTGTGAAGAAGATGAAAGAAGGGAAGAGTGCACACAAGTGTTGGGAAGAGGTGGAGAGGGAAGCTGAGCATTTTGTGCATGTTACCCAGCCTCTTGTGCAAGAGGCTGCAGTGCTGATGCACTGAGAATTGTTGAACATCCTTGTGGTAATAGAGCTTAGGAATAAGTCACAAGGAGGCTGTGTGAAAGTTTTAGTGAACCAACAGCCCAGGTTTGTGGCTTTGAAGATGTAAAATTTTGTATTTTATTGTTTTATATTGTATGCACCTACCTTTTTATATAATTGATATTGTATGCACCTAAAACTTCTATTTGTTACCTTAAAAGTTACTATACTTTGTACACGTAGTTACTTAATCTGGTTTAAAAAAATGTCATCCCTTAATCTGCTAAATGGCCTAATAGCAACAGGAGATGCTATTTTTTTTCTTTGAGGAAAAATGAATTTAAAATCATAAATGATTTCATTGTTTAAATTTAAGCAACCTTCACCGGTCTTGAATCTTTAATCTTCTACTTCATCAGGCTCATGTCTTTTTCACTTTTTTTTTACGCATCTCAAATGCATTAATAGAATTTGTGGCCCTAATAGACCCTATGGAAAGATTAATGTTCGTTCAGTTATATTTTCACATTTTCAACCGTCAAACACGAGTTTATATCAATCCTATAGTCACACTTAGCAAACAATAATTGAAGGATTGTGTAAATCCCGTGAGTGAGACTTTATGTGGTCAGAAATGATGACCAGAAGAGGTATTCCTCCTATTCTTAACACTTCAACAATTACTTATATCTTGTCATGTTCCGCAGATTGAATGATTTTTTAATATTTTAATGGATGTCATCAGTAAGGGGTTGATCGTAGTATGTATGCTAACAAAAACTAGAAGATAATGCTGAAAACTTACCTATGGATATGGAAGAGACTGGATGCCTGCCTAATAATTAAATCCACTTATAAAGTCTCTGTTCAATAATTTCGTGAAATGACGAAAGACTTGCAGCAGATTTCAATACCAAAAAATTGCTTATCAACTACTTGTCCACTTGTACAGAAGATAATGCATTTCAAGATTCTCTACGGGTCGTTTCAATCTAACCTCTTTTCATTGTTTTACTTGAGTTCATATTTGATATTATACAAGTTGCGTGATTTCCTACACTACATAACATTGATTCCATAGTTATGTGTAGTTCAATTAACTAGAAAGTTTTTATGCCTATTTATATAGAGCCACTTGTAATAATGTTTTCTCAACAATTATTTAGTGATAACCATGAGTAAACTAGTCAACTTCTTTGTAGTATTGATCACAGTTAATCGTTACTGGAGATAATTCTATTTGAACCAATAAAATTAACATCTTTGATCAATGACTGTTCTGATAATATGATTCTCCAAGGTCATGAATCATCTTAAAATTTGAAATACAAAGGATTTTCAGTGGGTCCTATACCTTAATAGAGGTGCTTATGAGGTGCTTGTCACAAAAAACTTTTCTTCCCTTACCACCTTCAATGATTATGAGCAATTTTTTTACTTCAATGCATTGTAACTTGTAAGGTCCTCATCTTCAGTCCTCGTTGATTATGCAAAATGCCTCCACGAATCTCATCCAGAAAAAAACATTAAGGATATATTTTTCCATAAATATCCATTATAATATTGGTTGTTATCATGTTTATAAATGTAAATATCTCCCTTAACATCATCTTCTATATGCAGAAGAGAGATGGAAGTTAAAGGAGAAGAAAAGAGAGGTTATGGAGGCAGAAAGAGGATTGACTCTGAAATTTATGCAGATACTTTTAGCAATGAATGTTTTGACTTTCGGTGATGTTAGTTAGTTCATAAGAAAAAGGAATTAATGTCATGTGGCTACTGACATGGATTGAATCTGTCACTAATGTTCAATGGTTTTGTACTTTTTTTTATTGATATTGCTATATACCTTTTGTCCTCCATTGTTATTCATTTATTGTAGGATAAGTAGTTATTTTTGTCTCTGAATATGTAGATCACAGATAAATTCGTCCTTGAAAGTGAAAAGAGTGACACAAATTCATTCATCCGTTAAAATTCATCCGTTATTGTTAATAAAAGAGTCTACGTGGCACATGTTGGTGATTTTAGTGTCATCAATGGATTTTAGTAGTAATGTGATTTACTATAGGCCAATGCGATTACGCGTTAAAGCTTTGGAAACAAGTTAGGGTAGTGCGGAGTGCACGCTTGTTGAGCCAACGCATAATTGACCGCGATTACGGTGCGGGGTTCCGAGTTTTGTTTAAACTCTATGAGTTATGAATAAGAGGCGGTTAACAATTCAAAATAGTAACTACTTATAACCGCTCTTGGGAAAGGTTAGAGAAATAACTACTCCCAACCGCTCCGATAACCAACGGTTACGATGGTTTATCGCCAAGAGTTGCATTGTTTGGAAAACTCCTATATAAGGAGTCATTTGGCCTCAGATTTAATATATACGAAAATCATACTTTCTCTCTACATTCCTGATCTGTTCTCTATTGCCAGAAGCAGATTGTTCTTCAAAGAATTATCCCAACAAGGATTTCGTGAACCCAGGCAAGAATAGGGTCGAAATACTTTGTTCGGAAAGTGTACGAACACGATTCTTTGAATTTATCCAGGATTATCATACCAATTTTTCTAACAGCACATAGGGAAGAAAATGTCACAAAACTAATTGTCAATATAGCTGCTCAATAGATTGGACCAAAATGTCAATATGTTGTCATTGGATCAAAATGTCATTAATTTTTCATTGGACCAAAATTTCAATACGTTTTCATTGAGCCAAAATGTTAGTAAGTTACATTTAGACCAGAATGTCAGTAATTTTCTGTTTGACCAAAATGTCAATAACTTTTATTTTGACCAAAATATCAGTACGTTTCCATTTGACTAATTTGTCAGACTCCAAATTTAGTTTCATTTAAGGATAAAATATAATTTAATTTTCATCTTTTTCCATTTTTTCATCATTGCAAACATAACATTATAATAAACACTTAAAAAAATAGGGAAGCAAGCATAAGTTAGAACAAAAATAATAATAAGCATAACTTATCTGTTACTATGAAATTTTGTTAACACTTTAGCAAGTGTACCAATTTGTCTAAGTAATAAAGAAACAGTAAGACTAAATGTCGATTCCACATGAACTTTGTTTGTACTCGGAATTAATATATGTTTGTTTCTAAATAAATAATTAATAGATTTAGTTTGTAGAGTAATTAATTTATAACTAAATTTGACTTAATGTAAACTATAAAGCATAATAAACACATAGAAAGAGACAAAAACACTCAAAATGATACGGTGATTGTTGAAATATGGTGCGACAAATATTAGAGGTTGTAACGCCCCAATCTACTAATCAGGGTCATTACCAAACATCAACCACAATCAAACATATAATCAGAGTTTAAGCAGTTTGGAAGCATAAAACATATAAGTGACATCATCAAATGTCATCTACATACACTGTACATATCGTATGGTGAATATACATACATCTATATTCAGATAAAAACTGTACAAATATCCTCTCAGGGTACTACAAAATCAAAACCAAAGGCTAAATACAACTCATCAGAGCCACAGGCTCATGTCATCTAAGCCTAAGGTTCTCAACCAGCAGCTATCCCTACATAGGCTTCTTGCCTTGGGACCTATCTGCTCCTCTTGAGGAATCACCTGCAAAACATAGTCTCACACAAAGGGTGAGATATAAAATCTCAGTAAACTTAGGGTCCTTGAAGGTATTTCCTTCCCCTGGTTCACTGACCACAAATACACATCACATGAATATCATCACAAGCCAGGCAAACATTAGCCATACATACCAACCACCCAATCTCAGGGCAGTTCACAGAAGAAACATCACATATCAATGTACATTAACATCAGTGAATCACTCACTCCATCATCATGCACATCAATGCATAGTCCACCTGACCACAATCAGGCTATACTCATGGCACACAACCATTCATCACATCAATAACTGTCATGCAGAGGCTACATCTAAGTATATAGGCACATCTCCTCTCAGAGAGGCTACCTCTATATACTAGGCACATCTCCTGCATGTATCCCTAGCGGAGGCTTCCTCTGAATATATAGGTACATCTCTATCTCGAGGCTTCATCTATACATCAGGTACATCTCCTTTTGGTGAGGCTACCTCTGTGTACATAGGAACATCTCTTCTCTCGAGGCTACCTCTATGTATCGCAGGAACATCTCATCCACTATCACCATACAATTGCCTGGGAAGGCTACATCGATGTATATGGGAACATCTCCACGTAGGAGGCTACCTCCATATCACAGGCACATCTCTCACCAGGTATTCCTCAATCTCAAGTCATCTATCCTACTACAATAGGATATCAATCAATCACAACATGCATACTCAAGTATCATATTCAATCAGGCATGCTGCCAATACATCATAGCCATACACATCAGTTTCCCTTTCTCAGGGATCAAATACACCTCAATTCCCTCTCTCAGGGATCCAATCATCAATCAACAGCTCATGGCCATACATAATGATCACCCATCTCTGGGTTCAGATCAAATATCAAGCATCAGCTACCCTTTTACAGGGTTCAGATAACATTCAACAAGCATTCACAGCATTATACATGCATCCACACACACATCAGAACCATCACCTCATTTGGTGTATGGTGGAACACAGCAAAGGATGCACAACCAAGGACCAAGAGCTTACCTGCTCTAGACAGCTCACCGGCTCTCCCGGCCTCCTGGTCAACACCACCAGAGCTTTCACGCTCACGTCCTACACAAGACAAGCACATATACATATCAAATACGGTTCTAGACCGTTCAAGTGAAAGGAAACTCTCATCCTTTCTATAAACATAAACCAAATCACTATACAAGTGATCATCTGATCCTCAACAGGATCTCTCTCAGCCTACACAAGGCTATAGAGCCTCCACAAAGATTTTGATCAAGCTATCATCAAGCATATACCTGCTTAAAACAGCTCAACTCAACTTCTCATTATCACCAGTTTCAACCGGTCAATCTCATCTATATCATCTCATGAGCAACTTTGTCAACTGCTCTAAGGTCCTGACTAGTCAAATAGTCAACCTTTTATCTCTGCTCATGCAGACTCAGAGCCAAAATCAAACTTCATCAGTAATGATGATTCAAGGCTCTAATCTCCTCAGAACAGTCCTCTGAGCATAAGACTCTACAGAATCCGAGCCTAATAACGGCTCTAACACCTCCAAAAACACCCCTCAAGATATCCAAAATCTAACCAAAGACCCAAACACAGAACCAACAGCTAGAGCTCGAGTTTCTTACCTCTGTGATGTTCAGAAACACCAGGGAATCGCTTTCCCAAGGTTAGATCGCTCAATCAAAGCTTCTTTCGCCTATAACCTCCGAGCTCTCAAGGGTTCTCTCAGAGATATCAATCTCACCTTTTATAGCCTCTTCTCGAGAATCAATCGGAGTTTCTCACTTATTTTGGGGTTCTGATCACTTTCTCAGTTGGGTCAGAGGTGTTTAGATGAAAGATGAGGAAGATACAAAGCTCTCTCACTCATCAATGGTCGTTTCTCTCTCCCTTTCTCCTTTTCTCTTTTCTCTCTCAGCCCAGAATGGGCTATTTATAAAACTGAATCGAAGGTCCCGCGCTGTTAGCGCCGGGTGCCGCGCTGATCGCGCCATGGTTCGTATGACCCGCGCCGTCAGCGCCACCTCCCACGCGGTTAGCGTGGAATGGCCGCAAGTATTGGCTTGTTTCAAAACTTCCCACGCGGATCGCGCCGTACCTCGCGCTGGCGGTGCCATAATTTCGAATCACCCACGCGATTGGCGCCATGCCCACGCCAATAGCGCCAGAAGGCCGCAAGGATTGCCCTTATTTAAGCCTACCGCGCGATTAGCGCCGGATCCCACGCGGTTAGCGCCAATTGTTCGAAACTGTTTTTCAACTCTTTTCTCAAACTTTTCTCTTATTATACTAAGCCTAATCATTATCCTTAATCATAGGCTTAATCTAGGCTTAATTACATGCTTTAAAATTCAAGACATTACAGAGGTTCAATTAACCGAAACTAACTTTGATGTGATATTAAAGATTTTTCGTTATTCAAATAATTCCGCAATTTTTTATGTTCATTGCTTGAAGTTGTACGTCATATTATGGTGCTTTACACTTGTATTAACTAGTGCTTGTGCGCCATAGGAAACCTTCTCAAGTACGGTTCAATATTGCCATGATGTTGTTTTGCTTTTGCAACAATATGTTGGTTTTGGCCTATCGGTTATGTAGGTCAAAATGGGCTCGTAACATTGGCTAGAACAAGTTCAATCTAATTTGTTAACTCATAACATCGGTCGTATTCAGACAAGTTATTAAAGTTCATGTAATCATATCCATTTAGGGTTAGTGTGCGTTGCATATATATTAGTTTACATGATACTCATCTCTTATATATATATATATATATATATATATATATATATATATATATATATATATATATTATAATTAAATACGCATATTATATTACTTTGTATTGTCATCTTATTCAATTAATATGACTTTCTTTTTCTAAGCAATTCTTCTGTTGTATACCTATATTTTTAATTAGCTTTATGATATATATGTGGTTACACTAAATTAGTACCAGACTACCAGATGTACCTCTTCTTAAAAATATATGACAAAACTGAATTTCATATTTTTTTTCTGACAACTGAATTCCATATTGCGTGATTGAAACGAATTTGGAAATCATATTTGACCAATTGAGTAAATACCACTTAATTGCATGGAAGTCCTTTTAACGTAGGGTAAATGATTATTATGATAATTTTAGAGCTAAAAGCTTTTTGTGTTAACAATTATTTTTGAGACAGAAAAGTTTGTTGAACTTTATAAACATTATTTATTCAAATAATATAATATAAATTTTACAAAACAAATAATGTAACCTTTTCAAAATCAAATTTGATGAACTTTATGATTAAGTTCATAACTTCATTCAAAAATGAAAAATAAAGTTAATATGGTAAATTATATATTTATTTCATTTGAATATTTTTTTAATGAAGTTATGAACCCATTTAAAATTAATAAAAATGTCACAGAAGAAGAATGTAATTGTTATTTAATTTATTTCTTCCTGTTCACTATTTAATATTACTGGATAAAAAAAATCGTTTTTTTATACTCTATCTAACTCTCAATTATCTAATTTATCAAGATTAAAAAGGGTAATTAATTTTGTTAATAATAATAAATTTATAATTTTTTTAATTCCTAAAAGCATCTTTCAATTTAGTGAAAGAGTTCACTTGTTATTCGTGGATCACTTTTTGTGAGTCCATGATATTACATAGGATTTTGTCATTTTTACTCGCTCTAGTGGTAGAACCTAATTTGGGTTCTTGAATTTTACTTGATTAGAAGGGAAAAAATATATATTTTGTCTCAAATGGCATTAAAAATAATATTTTTGACAAAAGTGAAGTTCTTGAGAATTCTTTTCTTAAAATCCAACCTCTAATATGGAGAAGTCTTAAACAAGAATAATAATAGATTTAGTGAACATAAATTCTTGAACTCAAAAACTCGATTAAAGATGTTCTAATAATCAATATAATCATAATAACTTTCCAACTCATCCCTATACAATAGTGATAATTTTTTTTCCTTTTTGTACTAAGTAAGTGTAATAGCTCAAAAAACTAAATTAACAAATTATTCAAGCCTCTCACTATCAAATCAACTCAAGTACATGTCTTTCCAATGTGATAATTGTACGAGTTTAAATATCTTTATCATACCTAAAAAATAGGTCATTCTAAATTTATTATCTAAAATTTACTTTTGTTCATCTAAGTAGCTATGTTTCATTGTAATACATGTCGTTAGTCCTATTCTGTTAAATAATGACGTGACAGACAAAGTACTATATCATCAAGCCTAATCACTTAACATGTACGCAAATTAAAATCATATAATTATTGTACAGTCCAAAATAGTAGAATGACACGTGGCCACCTCATAAATGTCAATGTACATGTGATTACCCTCCATGTCAGCATTGCCTCATTAATAGGCGCTTATTCAGCCCCCAAGTGCCAGCCTTGACATTGTGTCCAGGTTCCAGCCCGGACACAATGTCCGGGTTCCTTGTCAACACTGCTACAGGAGCACGGACGTCGACCTTTTACAGGAGCGTGGACATTAGTAATATTCTCTCCTTATTATTTGCCTATCTATATGCAAGGATATTCAAATAGGTGTAACCACCTTATCTTATCATATCTTAACAAGTTATCTACTAATTGTTACTTATCCTCCAAGTAACAATAAATCAATAAGGTACACATTATCTCTTATTCAAATTAAGATAATTGCCTGCTATTATCTGTTATTATTATCTTATCAACAGATTATCTATAAGCAATGACCCAAGGCCCACTCCACGCTATAAATACAACCCTCTAGGTTCTCTCTACTCACTCCACACTTCATTCTCGCTTCCAATCCACTCCGGATTTACTCTCTCTCTCACATATACTTGGATGCATTACCCAAGTCTCTCATCCTCATTTCTTTAGGCCGAGTCCACACTTGGCCCTTCTTTATAAATTTAATGTTCTGACTTGAGCGTCGAAGTGTTTTTCCTTTATTTTGCAGGTCCATCCTCTAGCAAAGCCTAATTCTACTCCGGCATCACAGAATTTGGAGTCCACTAAGGCCACATCAAGCCCACACGTGGAATTTTCATATTTTGACAAGAACATTTGGTGCCCACCGTGGGGCCCAGGTAAAACTTACCCTGCGGCCTCTCATCCCAATCACTTGACGGTACCCATTCATGGAACATAACAAAAGCAGGACCAACGCATGACTACTTCCCAAAGTCTGCCCTTGGAAGAAGGTTTGTAAATCTGGCTTCTCGGTCAACCTTACTAAGACCGAGATCCATCTCAGCATGAAGACCCGGGGGTCCGCCCTCGGAAGAAGGTTCATAAACCCAAGCTCTGGTAGACCGTCAAGGTTCATAAACCCAAGTCTTGGTCGACCTTCACCCTTACAGGTTCATAAATCCAAGCTTTGACAGTCTTGGTCGACCTTCATCTTTACAGGTTCATAAATCCAAGCTTTGACAGTCTTCGTTGACCTTCATCTTACAGGATCATAAATCCAAGCTCTGACAGTCTTGGTCGACCTTCATCTTATAGGTTCATAAATCCAAGCTCTGACAGTCTTGGTCGACCTTCACCTTTACAGGTTCATAAATCCAAGCCCTGACAGTCTTGGTCGACCTTCACCTTTACAGGTCCATAAATCCAAGCCCTGACAGTCTTGGTCGACCTTCACCTTTACAGGTTTATAAACTCAAGCCCTGACAGTCTTGGTCGACCTTCACCTTTACAGGTTCATAAATCCAAGCCCTGACAGTCTTGGTCGACCTTCACCTTTACAGGTTCATAAATCCAAGCTCTGGCAGTCTTGGTCGACCTTCACCTTTACAGGTCCGTAAACTCAAGCTCTGGTAGACCGTCCAAGTTCATAAACCCAAGTCTTGGTCGACCTTCACCTTTACAGGTCCATAAACCCAAGCTCTGGTAGACCGTCAAGGTTCATAAACCCAAGTCTTGGTCGACCTCTAAAAATCCAGGGTGGACACACCACTGGTACATCTGCGATGACGCGAAGAACCCAAGCCATGTCTTGATGAATCCTGACAAAACTCAGCATGGACAACTCCACTAGTGTCAAACTTGACAACTATAAGGTACGACTATGTCTACCCTCAGCATAGGTTATCCTTGTTATATTTTTCCTTGCAGGAATATACCTGGCATGAAAAACCAAGACAACACTTGGGAAATCTCTACAAAATCCAACATGGACAATTCCACTAGTATCAACATCAACAAAACAGAGGTTCGAGTCTTAAAACAACCTGGACCATCTTGTCTAGGTTTAGGCATCAATATAATCTGGACCATCTTGTCCAAGTTCATGATATTGCTTTACAAAATCCAAGGTTCGCCCTTGGTACAAAAACCAGGACAAGCTCCTGGCATGAAGACCCAAGACAAGCACTCTCTCCATGCACTACACTGCTGCATATACAGGTTCATAAATCCAAAATAAAGTTTTGGTCGACCTTTGAAGACATCAACTTCGACACTTCATGTCCATCCTCGAGGGCTGACAATTTTACTAAGACACTGGACATATTGTTTTATGCTCTTTCACCCTCTTTCGCCCATAAATTGGCTTAGAGGCTGGGAGGCTTATGTACAGTCCAAAATAGTAGAATGACACGTGGCCACCTCATAAATGTTAATGTACACGTGGCCACCCTCCATGTCAGCATTGCCTTATTAATAGGCGCTTATTCAGCCCCCAAGTGTCAACCCGGACATTGTGTCCGGGTTTCAGCCCGGACACAATGTCCAGGTTCCTTGTCAACACTGCTACAGGAGCACGGACGTCGGCCCTCTACAGGAGCGTGGACATCAGCAATATTCTCTCCTTATTATTTGCCTATCTATATGCAAGGATATTCAAATAGGTGTAACCACCGTATCTTATCATATCTTAACAAGTTATCTACTAATTGTTACTTATCCTCCAAGTAACAATAAATCAATAAGGTACACATTATCTCTTATTCAAATTAAGATAACTGCTTGCTATTATCTGTTATTATTATCTTATCAACATATTATCTATAAGCAATGACCCAAGGCCCACTCCACGCTATAAATACAACCCTCCACGTTCTCTCTACTCACTCCACACTTCATTCTCACTTCCAATCCACTTCGGATTTTCTCTCTCTCTCTCTCACATATACTTGGATGCATTCTTTAGGCCGAGTCCACATTTGGCCCTTCTTTATAAATTTAATGTTCTGACTTGAGCGTCGAAGTGTTTTTCCTTTGTTTTGTGGGTCCCTCCTCTAGCAAAGCCTAATTCTACTCTGGCATCACAGAATTTGGAGTCCACCAAGGTCACATCAAGCCCACACATGGAATTTCCAGATTTTGACAAGAACAATTATTTATTATTGAATTTATTTAAAAAATCCAATTATTATATTTGTTAACCAATAAATTTTTAAAAAAAAAAAAAAAACATCACCCTGATTCAGCAGCTATTTTTGTTTCTGCTTCTCTTTCCCTTTCTCTCTCTAAACCAAGACAAACTCTTCTTCCTCCAAGCCAAACTTCAACTCTTCGACTGGAACCACTGTGGCCACCCCATGCAACTGGAAGTGCAACGCCGCAATCGAAGGCGTCACCAGTCTCGACTTCTCCGACCTCCAACTCTTCGACCTCGTCCTTGCCACCACCCTCTGCGGCCTCCCCTCCCTCAGTCCCTCAACTTTTCCAACAATGTCCTCAATGCCACCCTCCCCACCTTCGCATTCTTCGGCTGCACATCCCTCCACCACCTTGACCTCTCCCAGAACCTCCTCTTCAATGTCATCCCTGTCTCATGGCTGCTCAAGCACTTCCTCTCCCTCATCGCCACAGTCATCCTGACATGGCACATGGTTCCCACACAATTGTGAGATTTGTCGTCGTCGATGATGGAAGAAGAGACAATGGTTGTGGGCGGCAAGGATGTTGGAGAAGAGGCGGTGGTCCATGAGGGTGGAAAAAATGATGTAGAAAAGGTGGTCTATTCTATCGCCACTAGCAACGGCCTAAGGAGAGGGAGTGATTCTGTCACATCAAATTGAATACATGTTAATAATTAGATTTGATAATAAGATACTTTCTCTACAACATGATCACATAACAGAATGAAATTAATAACATGTATTATAATAAAATATAAAAAAATATCAAATATATATATGAATAAAAATAAATTTTAGTAATAAATTAAAAATAACTTAGATAAACATATTTAAATCTTATATTTTTGACATTTTATCAAAATTTATTTATTTCCAAATGAAATATACGGTAGCTTACTGTCAAATCAAATAATGAATGGAAGCATAGCCACCATAAACTAAGCAGTCCTAATCCTGACTCCTGCCGCATCATTTTGTTTCAGTCTAGATTTTATTATCATTATTATTAATAGCATATATTAAATGCAATCAAACAATAGTATAAAATTAAAATAGATAACAAAAAATATAAGTTGTATATTAAAATCTCTTTTCACTCATATTTTACGAAATAATGAAAATTGCACAAATTTTATTCATCTTACCCCCAATAAGATTCAAGGTGGATTCGTCTGAATCATTTTGAAAAGTTTCAGTGGTATTCAAAGTTTTGATAAAACTCCTGAGGGCTTTGTGAATATAAAATAAGTGTAAATGTGTAATTATTGTTAGCTATATTAATTCTAAAGGAAAATTATCTAAAAACACTCGAAGAAAATTTTTCTCGCACTATACTGTACCCTAATTAAGTTTGATGGGCTTAACCAAGTCCATTAGAGATAACATACATTGGACTAACGTTTCAAAGCCCATCTTTTTGGGCCAATCGGTGAAGTTCGTTACGCTGTTTCACACCATATGGGGGATTTTTTATTTTCTATTTTGGTGAATCATCAATTCATCATCGTGATGGGCATGCTCAGTAAAAAAAAATTGTAAGAAGTAAATCATTCCTTTAATTGAAAGGAAGGAGGAGTTTCGATTATTTTTTATTTTTTAAATCTATAAATGAGCTGCTAATAAGATAAGTTTATGGTTCTTCTTTTTCATACTCATATTTAAATCATTACAAAGAGTAATGAATTACACTAAGACGGCGTTTATTTCATGGATTATTTCTTTAATTCTAAGAATATTTTTTCAGGACATGAGAATGTCATTTTTAAGTATTTCAAAAAAATTTATGATATATCTTAAAATAACTATTTTATTACCTCATAATAAAAGTGAAAATAAAGTTTTTCAGCCTCATGTTCTCGGAAATAAATAAATAATCTGTAAAACCATCGTCATGTAATTTTAAAGAAAAATTGAAATAATATTTCATTTAAGGGAGTATATATTTATAATTAAAAATTAAAGAGGGGAGAAGTTCATCCATTTCAAAAGTCAAAAGCATATGATATAGGAACTTAAGGCTATTCAATTTTCAAACGAATAATTTATTTATCAATAAAAAAAAGGTCATTAAAAACGAAATGAACCGAAATTCCTTTGTTTGATTTACTGTTGTATTCATAGTTGAATTGAAAAACCAGTAATAATCTGGCCACTGTATATCCTGTCCGGTTGAAGGCCTTGCTACCAGAATCGGAATGGAATCACTACACTTAAAAACTATACATACTTTTTCATATAGTATTTTATACAAGGGAATCTGTTTATAAAGTAATAAAAAGTAAAACCTTTATTACTTAACAAATAAAAAATAATATTATTCCTTTATGTTATTAAAACTAATAAATAAAATATATTAAATTTCTCTCATCCATATTTTCATAGAATTTATCTTTAGAAAAAATTTAATCTGTATCTCAACCATTTGTAACATGCATGTTTGTTTTACCAGGGTTTGAACGCCATTTTTTGCACATTGTTCGGTTAAAATCCTTGCTTCTCAAAATAAAATCATATAAATATAATCAATTAATTTCGATAAAAGAAGAAACAAGTACAGACGAAGTATTAATTTATGAATTTTATATAAACTACACACCCATATTTATATTAAAAATAATTTTACCATATTATCATCAGAAGAAAAAAATCAATTCCTTGAACCTCACACTACAAGAAAAATCCAGAATAGAGACCGAAGTTTGTCATAAAAATTCAAATACGACCAGTTCAGTGACTATACCAAAAAAAGCAACTTCATGAATTCAGCGATGTTATTAGCGACCGATTGTGCCTGTCATAAAATGCTTCACCCCCATCGTTCGCTAATCCGGTAGCAGAAATATAAGTTTTTTTGCGACCGGATATTTTCAGTCGCTACACCACATTATATATATTTTATCTACCATATGTTTCGATCGCTAATAACCAAATAAATTGGCATTTATTTTTGCGACCACCAATAAATAAATATAAATTAAATATTTATTTTAAAAAAAGTAAACTTGTTAGTACTAATAATATGGCAAATATTATTTTATATGCAAATATAGATATAAAAGTGATATTTAATAACTAAAAAAATAATTTACTGTATTTCTTTTTTATAGTGTTTTGTACAGTTTTATTTGAAAAAAGACATCTAATATAAAGGTTTCTTACAATACAGTTCTTTTTTTTAAAAAAAAAAACAAAGAGACTTAACATATGGGGGGGTCTTTTATAAAATAATATATAATTTATTTTGTTACAATAAATATATCTAATAAAAATATGAATAATAATAATATATTAAAATTTTATATAATTTATCTAAAACAAAATTCCCAAATACAAATGATTTTTTAACACCAATCTTCCAAAATTAATTCCACCCAATGCAAAGTACGACACCAATGCATGATTGGTTGGGTGGAATGTGATTGTATATATGTATTGAAACAATCTATCAGCATGCATTAATCTGCAACATAAAAGAGGTAGTTGAAGAATAGCTGTTAATTACCAGCCAAAGGGTGCATTAGTACTCTCGTACGTATTCATATGTGCACACAATAGACATATTCATATATTGAAGGCCATAGTTAACAGTACAACAAGAAACATGCATGCAGTTGGGAACACGACAAACCTAACACCAAGTTATACTATAATGCTATTAGCTACCTGTTCTATTGTCAGTTGAACTACTGGATTCAATTATGGTTCATTAGCTTCTCCTCTTAATGCTGCTTCTTCTGCCCATGCATGCATCCACATGGTGATGGCCATCAAGAAACACAAGAGTTTTTTGCTCTTTATATCATATGTAAGAATTTGGACTTTGGAGAGTTCTTATATACATTAATTATATGATGTTGCCGGAATAATGATGAGTACTAGCTACATGTATGTACACCCAAAATGTGAAGTAAATAAATTAACAAGACATGCATAAATATTAAATAGGCATGGCCATTATGAGACTGTTTTTATTAAGTTGAACGGTAGAAGTATTTTCGCAGAAGAGACTTGCTATCTCATGTTTATACATCATCTGGTTTACTTAAACAAAACTTCAAGTGAGATTATATCATTAGGGTGGATTTAAATAAATAATTTAATCAAATATTTATTTAATGAGTTCTTTTAATAATCATTTTTTTTAATTATTAAGAGATTGAATGCTAGGGGTATTCTAGCCTTTCTATCGTAAGCCTTATATCAAAAGGCCAGGATAAATTCAGATATACAATTAAGATCAATGAACCAATAAGAAAAAGAATATTAAACTTAATTTACAATTTACTCTATATATCGACGTAATTAATTTGTCTTAGACCATGTATAAGATTTAACCTTATTAAGTCTAAGACATCTTTGAATTGTCAAAAGGCGCATCCTAATTAAAAACACAATTTTAATATACATAACTCAAGTAAATCACACCAAAACATGCTATAAAAAGGATAACAAACTGGATGCATATTTTTCTTTCTTAAAAGAGAATTAAATTTGGATGTAGTGAACAGAATGAAATGAAACATCATTGTTTAATGAATTATTATCAAATGAGTTTAATTACAAACCACTTTCTAAATTCAAACAAATAACTTTCAAATGTCTCTTATAGTGTACGGAAGAACAAAGTAAATTAAATTATGTTAAAATTAAAAGATGAGAATGAGAATGAGAATATCACCCTCACCCTGTCACCCATCATTTGTAAGAAAGGAGAAAAAGAAAACAATATGAGACTAATGACTTAAACAACAAGTTTTAGATCAATTAATGTCTAACAAGGAGATTACTTTGGATTCAAGACCTATATTAAAGTAGCACACTGGTGGAGGAAAATTAGTATACGTTGCACTTGGATAAAAATAATAAAAAAAGTCAACTCAAAAAGAGACAACACGCTTCGTTCTTTGTTTCTTTCTCCTTTTTTTTTTTTTTCTTTTCAACTACTTCAATTTGATTATCATCTCAAAACAAATAGTAGCAAAAATAAAAAGGCAAATGGTCTGGACCATCCAACTTAATTCGTTACTGAAATTTAAGAAGTGTTGTTTAAGGCACACGGTGATCACGACCTGCCTCTCACATTGCTAGTCAGAAGTTGCTCCCCAATCTTCTCTCTATCTTAAAGGAAGAAAAAGACCCCTTTGAAGATCACTGTGCTTGGAAGGTTTTTTTATTGTTGTATATATTTAATTTGCAAAAATCCATATGCTATGTCATAAATATATCTTATCGACCATGTTCGAAAAAAAGAGAGTATATAACTAGCATATGATAGTATAAAAAATATTATTTTAATTATAAATTGTCTTATATGATAAGTTGTTAAATTTTATAATAATTATTTTAAAAGTGATATTTATAATATTGTTTTATTATTTGAGAGTGCAATTTTTTTACTCTAACAGTGTATAAAAATCAAGCTAAAGAAATAATAAGTGGTAAAATTCAATTATAGATTACTAGTTAAATTAGTTAGTTTTAATCATGAAATTTGTTTCATAAGCTATATATGCAAGTGTAAGAAAAAATAAGATTATGAAATATTAATTGAATGTTTTTAATCATTACTTTTGCTATGAATAAAAAATACATCATAACAATGTAAACCAATTTTGATTATATTTTCATTCGCAATCATAAATAATCATGTATAATAAATTTATCAACTTTTATAATAATTATATATCTTCAAAACTATTTTAACAATGATTTTTTATTAGTTGATAATTTTTTAAAAACAATATATTGAATAATTTATAATACATAAGCATTAAACTCATAAAAAGAAAACTATTAATACAGCTATTGTTGCCTTTAAAGAAAATTGGAAATGGGTGCAAAGGAAAAGTAAAGACTATATCCATATACGTACAGTTATGTTTCAGTGTGTATCTATCTACTCTTATTTAGATAGGTATGAATATCAGCATATGGGTTAAAATTTTCGACTCCGTAGAGTTTTAATGCTGAAAAATCTTCTTCACCAACTGCGTAAATGCTATACTGTTTTCCCCCAAAATTATTGAAGGAAAAATTGGAGTGTGTTGGCTCTGGAATTTGGACAACCAACAGGTGTACATGCATAACTCTATGCTCTCACTCGTCACTAAAAGTTTAAGCAGCAATGATTGTCTGCAAATCATAATGAATCGTTGAAAAAAAATGTTATTTCTTAATTAAACAGTTGAAGCGATCTTATCAATATTTAAATGAATCACTTTAATTTTGGCTTGCCTCTCTGATTAACCATGTGACATGTCAATTTGTTGAAGAGATAATTGTTCGATTTATACTGACTAGGTTTCAACATACAATCACTATCCTAATATCATTCATTAAGAAACTAAAAAAATGTTAAATAAAATAAAATACCTCATATTTTAATTTCAAATATTTATTTTAATACCTTTACAAACATTCATCCATTAATAAAACACTACTTGTCGAAACTAATAGTTTAATTTATATATATTGTGCATATATGTAAAGATTTTTACAGTACAATCAACTAATTATCAGACATTATTCTTAGAGTGATTTTTTAAAAAGTTGTTAGTATAAAAATTAACAAACTTATTTACATAGCAATATGCGTGATTAAATGATAGTATTAAGAACTTTTACTATTTTAATTAAATTCTTAGAATTAATGATATTTAACGTTTTGTTTGTATTATCATTTCCGGACCACAACGCGCATTATAAGAAAATGAATTGATATGATGAACGACAAATATTTTATGGTCATGCATTCATTAATTTGGAGTAATTTACATTTTCTCTACTATAGTACTACGATAGACAATTAATACATCAAATTATTGACAACATAGATGTAAGTAATTTCATGTCATTTTACACAAAGTAATAGCACCTAATTTATCAATAACCTATGTATTTATTGGTAATTAAATAATTAATCAATCGCATACTGAAATTTTCCAACAACCCAACTATCAATAATACATATTTATTAGAAAAAATAAAACATAACTTTTACCAACGGTATTGATTGTCAGTAATACAACGGTACGTGTGTGGCAACATTAAAATAATATCCATAAATTTTTTTATTATCATAGCATATCGACTATTAGTCTCCATTAAAGAACTTGATTAATAATTTTTTATGAAATAGTCTTTCAATTAATCATTTTTTATTATCTACAAGATTTGAATTTAACATTTTGCTTAAGAAGGTAAAATTAATTCTAATCAACAACTTGTTGAAAAGAAAGAGAAATCACGAGTTTAAATTTCTCTCATGAATATTTATAGTAAAACTAATTAATCTTTGTTGAAAAAAAAAAAATTAACACCGGTGGTGCTAGGTCGGTGGGATGTATCATATCGATCCTTTAATTCTTTTCTATCCCTTCTCTTCAGATATATATATTGTTGTGTTACTGAATTTAATCTCATCCTCATTTCACCATTGTTATATGTATATTAATATGTTTGGCTATTTTGCATACACATTAATGATTTTGATTATTGTAGACATTTAGTCATTTTTTTACACAATCTAATTAATTATGCCGAATCATGGATCCTATTAACATAATGCATATTTTAACATGAGTTAAGAATATTAATTTAAACATACACCTAGTTAGCATATGATTATTTAACGTGATCATTTTTTTTACTATCCCAACTAATATTAGGGCTTATTAATTCACAAGGTGTTAGTATGTGATGATTGAAAAAATTACTTTTTTACATATCCATAAGCTATCTACCATACGCCTAGCTACTAATGCTTCCTTATACTATATTAAGGCATAAAATGCACATCATTTGTAGAATGTTTGTCGTTAGATTTTTATGAATAGAATTTATAAAACCTCTAGCAAGACCACACTACAATAACCAAATAATAATGATCAGTGATCAGAGTTAAATGATGATCTTTAATGAATTTGAACAAAGAGCTTTAGTGAATAACCTTTACCTCAGACATCCTGCTACAAACACATGGGATCCTCTGCCTAGAAGTTTTAAAATAATGCTAATAAATTCATGAGTTTTACCACGCACATGAAAATGAGTTGCTATATTTAGCAATGTAAATAATGATAATACCATAATTGGAGCTGGTTTAGAGATGTAGATCTTAAGAATTTCCTAAGTAACCTAATATAATTTAAAAGGTTTGTTGTACGTACGCGTTTTCCTAAAAGCAATGTTTGTAATTCTACTAATTAATTAATAGAAATAAATGGTTTTACTTTAAAATATTAAATAAATATTTACACTTCATATTTAATAACCAGATTAATTAATTTGTTTATTCTTTAACATAGTTTTCCATTAAGAGCATGTGCTAATAAAAGCGTGATGGTAAACTTTTTCAACTACTAATCAAATTAAATAATAGTAGTATTTCTTTGTTTCTAAAACAATAGATATAATTATATTTTCATTTAATACTTTTTATATTATTTCTTAAGATATTAGGTTAACAAAATTCAAAAATATTTTTTTAAGAAAACGGTTTTATTAATAAATATACTAAGACTATATAAATTAAGACAAAAAAATATTAAACAAAATACATAATTAAAGATATTGAAAATTCAAAAAATATTTGAAGAAAATTAATAAGAGTATAAATGTTATAGCCCTTCAAAATAAAAATCTCAATTGAATACTATAACAAAACTCTGCTTTTTTTTTCTTGCACAAACATTCATGATGGTAAATTGGCAATGATATGAACAGTTAGCTGGTAGCTTCTTTGAAGCTAGTTTTAAAGCCCACCCCACCCACCTCATTCACTTGGAGAGAAATTATAGCGTAATCAAGAGAAGAAGAAAGTCAATTAAATGCTTCAGCAATCAAGTGCTGGTAAAGAGTAAATGAATGTTAAAGTAGATGAGGATTTGAATATATTTAAGTTTCAGTTAAAGAGGATATCATTAATATCGTATTGATGGTGTGGTTTATTATCGTGTTTTGCCTGCATCATGCATTCTTCTAATTTGAAAGAGAGAGAGACAGAGAGAGACAGAGAGAGAGAGAGAATCCAAGCACAGTCAACTACTGGACATTTTGAACAAAGGGATTTGCTAATATTGGATTTCTTCATCGCCTAGTTAAGGAATTAAATTAAAAGTAATAAAATATTTAATACCTTAAAATTCCTTCAAACAAAGTCAGTAATGAAATAATCGATATTTTAATTCAGATTTGCTAATCATTGTTTAAAGTAGAAAAAATACTAGAAAAAAAAAAGTAATACTACTAAAACATTTTAACCGTGCTTCTTAATACTCCTTTTTATGTTTGATTTGCAAAAACCAAGTCATTTGTAAAACTCGTTCTGAATGAACCATTAAGTTTGTCGTACTTCAATTGAAATCGTGATTAGATGTTTGTTAATATGCATTATGCAACCACACAGTCATACACGCATTCATGCACGCTAATCACAATCAGTCCTTGACATTGGTAATATGCATTATGCAGCCAAACATGGAATCACGTACCAGCACATGGACGTAGTTTTACATTAAATAAAAAGAATAAATTGAATAATAATAATAATAATAATAATAATTAATCTTTGCTCTTAATTTCTTTGGCAATTCGAATTAGTTTGGCGAAATTTGTTAAGATCGATTCATTCTTATTTGCCGCCATGCAATTAATCTTCGATCTTCGCTAGCTCCCTTCTGCACCAGTGTGTACGATTCACCGCTATTTACGTGTGAAACTGTAAAAATGCGTAGTACTTGTTCTTGTTCTTGTGAGATATACCGTGACATTAATCCTTCTCTGTGCTTGTTGTTAGGATGATATTAAAGATCTTTATCGATCGTCATTGTTGGAAAGTGACCTATCAACACGTTCATCTTCAAAACCTTGTAAGAATCTATATATATATATATATATATATATATATATATATATATATATGGTTCTTTTTATTTTGTTTTAATATATAGATGGTCAATAAATCCAACCAAGAGTTCGTTCTATTAGAGGTCCAACTAAGACTTATATATTTATATTACAAACATTTGTTTCTTCTTCTAGGTGCACGTAATTTTTAGATTGGAAAATTGTATTTGCACAATAAAATAAAATATTTAGGAAGAGGACAAATATATATATATATATATATATATATATATATATATAATGGTTGATATGATTGAAAATAAACGAGAAAAAAATAATAAGTAACGTAGAAAAAACTTATATAAATAGCATAATTCTTTTGGAAATCCTTGTGGAAGGATTTGAATTACTTGGGATGATGATTGCATCGTGATTATTAAAATTATAAAAAAAATATAGAAAATATGGTTTATTTACTAATAGGAAATATTATTTTAATTTATCATCATTTTAAAAATGGAAAATACTAACCATTTTTAATATTTTAATTAAATGAATCAATAAAATAATGTTTTGGAAATTTTGAAAAATTAATTTAATCTAATATGATTAATTGTATTTTTTTTAGAATTATAAAATGTTTAATATTCTTTCTTTCTTGTACTTTTTTTATTTTGTATAATTGTGTAATTAAATGAATTTCCATCAGAGTTGGACGAATACATTATTGACCGGTAACTTTATCCTATTCAATTAGTGATCAATGATATGATTAATTTTACAAAAAAACATTCATGGAGGTTAATTGATCATTTCCACAGATATCACCATAGGTTCATAGCTCTGTAGCATGAAAGGGCAAGATTAATGAAAGCAATTAAATGCTTCGAACGAGTCACAATATATATGAACTGAAAGCATCGATTATTTGTTGGTAAGTGAACAATAAATAGCTGATGATGATTAGTAACTAAGTTGCTGGTGAAAATATTATGAATATGAAAGTTTCATTAAAGGGCCATATATATTACCAGAATAATGTAGATTTATAGCCAATAGCTACGCGCTTAATTTGGTCTATCATATAGTTTGTGCATCAATGTTTCACTTTCTAATTTAATAGTATAAAATATCTAGCAACCACACTGAAGTGATTAAGATGCCAATGGTGTCTTTTACAGGACAAATCTGCATGCACAAAGTTCACGAAACATAAAGAATGTTCAATTGAATCTCAAGTCAAATGAAATTATTATAAATAAAGCAATATATAACTAGTTATGACTTGTGTGTAACTCTCCAAATGCGAGTGCAATTAACACAATGAAAGATAAATCAATGACGACTGCAATACAGATAAAATATATTGTGTTTAAAGCCAAACGAAATATTTTAACTACAGTGTCTTGAATGCTTTTTTTTAAAAGAGTTCTTATTTAAATGCACATGGGAGACACAGAAGACTATAGTTAGGCACTAAATTCGGTGGAATGAATCCGACGACTTTCCTAGTTTCCTTCTCCAATATCATTGAGAATTATATGAAAGTGAATTTGAGTGGGAAAAAAAAATCTAAAACGAACATGATAATTCAGTCTAAATCAACTATTAAAATAAAATTTCTAAAAATTAATGACATGCAATTGACAAATCCCTAATGATCCAAGAAGACATGTATATATCTTTTAAGTACGCACTGATAACATACTAATTCCTATAAACAACCAAACCAACTTATAACCCTCATCAAAAATATAAATAACAATAGAAAAACTCATATTGTTAGAATGTGAGTTTATACCTAATTTAATCTCAAAAGTTAGTTCATAAAATAAGAGTTGTCATCCACTTATATACTTTATTTTGACATTATCTCTAGTCGATGTGGGACTTAGATATCCCTTAATGGGTGGTCTATTAATGGATTTAGGACACATTCAAATACTTTAATGATGGCATGCTTGAAAAACATATATTTTTAAAAATGCTAAAAATATATATTTTTAACTGTTATTTAATAAATATTACAACTTAAATAAATGAATGATTAAATTATCAATCAATATTTTGATAATTATAAAAAATAAAGATGTGTTATTGAAATCCTAAAAAAATTGCATTAAAAAAATCTAAAGAATTAAAAAAATATAATTTTAGTTAAATGTATAATTTTAACTGAATTTGTTATTTAATTATTACTACAATTTAAATTATTTAACCATTAAAATAATAAAAATATTTTATCCTAAAGAATATATTTTGCTACATGTCTAATTTTCAGTCAATCGATTGGATTAGCTAGTTTGGTTCGAGTTTAAGTGACACTGCTATAACCGAAAAAAAAACATTATTTTATTGTATTCAATTATTATAAACAATGAAATAATGAAAATAAAATTCTAACTCTAATGTGTGTAATCTCACTTTTACAAGAAAAAATTCAACTTAGACTGGTAAAAATGAGTTCTCTTTTAATTAATAAAAAATGGGTTGAGATTGTACAAGTACATATGAGTTTAGATTTAATTGTATGTGAAGTGGGGTAGGGGGTGACATCCCTAATTCCAACCTCACTTTCACCAAGTTAGAAAAAAATTGAATATGAACCTGAATCCAACCAAAATGGATTTTTTTCTCATCAAATCAAATGTGGGTCAAGGTTGAAAACTGAGAAAGTTAGAAGTTTTTCCAAGAAAGAATATAATAAACACTGAGAAGCAATACGACATTGGCAGGACAAGAAATTTGTATCTGCCTCACTCAAATAAGTTCCTCAATATGGTAGTGATCCAAGATCGCAAACGCTCCAACTGTGAACACTCGCACAATACCACATCAATAACTAATTAAGCCATTGCAAGAGTATGGTGAACATAAATCAGTTTAGATTCTCATATGGTGATGGGTGAAATAGCAATAACAAAGTACATATTATTATATTAATAATAGTGCAATTACCGTAAAAAAATTTTAAAAAAAAGGTGAGGGATAATGAAAAAGAGGGATATTCTAATTAAGTAAAAAAGAAGAATTGGAATTAAATTAATAAAAATAGAGATAAGATATACTAGCTTTCCAATGGCAACAAAAAAAAAATGTTCACAACGATGCCTAGGCTCTGATACTATTATTATGTTAAGAGACATGGTTGAGCTTATTGGACTAAAAATAGAAATTTGTTGAAAATGATAAAGGTGATTTTATAAGTACAAATGAGCTCATTTAACCAATGAGAACAACTAGTTTCGTAACTAATTAATGTGACTAATGTATTAATCTCTATAGAGTTTCTTTGGTGGAAGCTTAAGGCTGGTTAGTTTATAGGTGTCAATGTGAGTTTTAGGCTTCTAGTTAGAGTTAAATTTGCCCAACCCACTTCATTGGTGGATGGGTTGGAAAGAACACAACCAATTAAGCTTATAAACAAATGGCAAATTGGTCATTGATGCAAAAACTAGATAACTTGCATTAACAAAGGTGCATATATTTCTCTCCAGTTTTGAGTATAAGAAGAAGAAAAACTAATTCATGCTAATTAAAAAATTAGTTAATAATATTTAATTGCACAAATTTTAATTAAGAATAAATTATTTTCCTAAATTATTGAATAATTTGATATCAAGAATAAGGAGTTATTGTAATTTAAAATCATATTTAATGATGAATATTTTAAAAATGATATCATTAATTGGAATAAAATTAGGTGAGATTTACTTATATTTATAACCACACTTGAGACGTTTTTCTTCTTTTTATATTTAAAATCTGAGAGAGTAATGCTTAACATACATGATTCCAAGCATAAAGTATGTTACTTATTTTAGTTTTATTTTTTTACCAATACTTATTTTAGTTTGAATCACTTGAAAATTTGTGTGTGATAATTTTTTTGTTATTTTTATCATAAAAATGTCATTTTTTTTAATTCCTCTGATATTTATTGCACTTTTTATCAGCCAAATATTAATTTGTTAATCATTAGTTTTTTTTTTGCATTTTTTTATTTTTTATTTTAAAGCAAGTAAGCCAATCTTTCAAACTTAGTAAACCTAACAACTTTAGGATGGGTCGACCTAGATTATACTTTTTCCTGCTTCACCAAAAAGTAAATTAACTTTCAGCTCCCTTGTTAGCCATATAGATTACCTAACTCACTTTGAGAACTCTATTTTAGATATGAAAAAGGTTGTAAGTAATTTGCAAAATTTGTTTGAGTATTTTAAATGGCAATCTGAAAGTAAAGTATATACATAGAGAGAAGAATATTTTGTCCAAAGGATTATCATTTTAAATCCAAGCAAAGATTGTTAAAATTCGTGTCAAAAAAATTTAGTTTAAAAGATAAAGTAAAAAAAAAAAATGTTGACATGAAATGATAGCTTAAAGGACAATTTTTTTTTTATAAAAAAAAAAAAACATCAACCTGGAAGAATAAATTGAATAAAAACAGTTATAACTATATTTGTTTTTGGTCTACCAGTTATATTATAACTATATTAAAACCTAAATTAAAACTCAAATAGTATAGATTATAACTTTATCGTTTTAAAAACTCCCAAATTGTAAGTTGATTGGGAATTTAAACGTATGTGTGAATTTTTATGAAGAAACAATTTCTTCTTGAAGTAAAATATGTCCTTTAACTATCAAATCAACGCAACTTTTTCATATGAACAAACACACTACTGTAGTTTGACTTTTTTTTATATTTATATGCCTAATATCCATTAATGCACCCAATTTCTATTGTAATTCAGTCAATGATGTTCACACAACAATATGCAGAAATTCATTTTCTGTGTCATGTTTCTGTTTCTAATATGTTGGTACAAGAAATAGAGGAATGAGAATTGATAAATGTTACGTACTAACAAGCTCTCAAACATATTTTTAAAAGAATTCTCCATTATTAATTAAAATTCATTTAAAAATAAAAGTTTTTGCGGTACATACTAACAAGCTCTCAAACATATATATTTTAATAAATTATACATCATGAATTAAAATTTATTTAAAAATACTAATTTTTGTGTGAGTCTTTAGTAGTTAATAGTAAATTTCATTTCTTATTTGAAATTTTTGAATAAATTATAAGAAAATTTCATAAATATATATATATATATATATTAATATATATATATATATATATATATATATTTAAAATGTGTCCGTAATAATAAAAATGAAAATAAACAGCACATATACTGATGATCACAGTCAATCAATTCAGCTACTTGTTGAGTCGGGCAGCCAACGACACGTGGGGAGGTGTGCCCTTCCCTCTAATAGGTTTGGCGGCAAATAGACTTTTAATACATGTGTTGACTTTTAAACATCTTCATCTTCATCTTCTTTTCGGAGTGTTTGAGAAATATACCTGCAAAGGTTTTTTATTATAATAAAAATAAATTATTTTAATCATCGTGTAAGAATTTTTTTTTTATATGATTACTTTAATTATCGTGTAAAAATAAGTACTACTTTAATTATCCTATAAGAAAAAACATATTCATCTTCATCTTCATCTAGTAGTTTATATTTTGTATTCTCTATAAATGTTTTATTTTAATTTTTGCATAAGAAAAAAATCTTAAAATAATTGTTATTTGAATTTTTTAATATAATATTAATTAATTTTTCACTTATATATAATATTAATGACTAACAACAAATTTTATAAGTGAAAATGATAAAAAAAAATTAATTTTGTATAATTTTTATTTTTATATGTTTTTGTAAATAAACTTACTTCAAATATATATATATATATATAGAGAGAGAGAGAGAGAGATTGTTGTCTTATGCAGTTAGTCTAGAGGGAGTAGGGGAGTAGTACAACAAATACAGTATTATTATGTTATAGGAGACAGAGAGTAATGTGTTTGTTTAAAATGCATTTTCTAAAAAAAAACATATTTTTTATGTTTTTTAATTATTTTGTGTGTCCTCACATTTTTACAAAAATTTCAATTAAATTCATGATTTTTTTAAAAAAATTGAGTTCATGTACTCTCTTTTTTTTTTAATTGACTGCTCACATTTAATTGTCATTATTAAAAATTAACCAGATACATATAGTTAGATGTGTAGAAAGTGAACTTGTGATTTTAGAATATATTGTAAGTAAAATTGAGTTAAATATGATAGATTTCTATAAAAGCTTAAACTC
>PYAF01002719.1:1217171-1229985 GCA_007407185.1 Glycine tomentella | reverse complement strand
CTAAACCCCTTAAATTTTTACTTAATATTCAAAAATTTCCACAAATTGAATCAATTATATATATTGTTTGAATTTTTTTTTTTTGCTCTATCTCATCAACTAAAACATCAATTTTTTTTCAAAAATGAAAAAAAATCAAAATTTCTCTTCAAATTCTAATATCACGTATTATTAAAATTCTTCAAAATTTTATCAACTTTTAAACTTTAAAATTTCTATATCTCAAGTATATTCTAAGCCCCTAACTATTTAGATAAAATATGAGAAAAAAATTAATCAAGAGACTAACAATATAATTAAGCCATTATAAAATTTAAACCAAATGACTAATAATATTATTAAGCCATTATAAAATTTTGAATCCTTTGATAAAAGTGAGAAATTTTAGCTATACAACTGAAAGTGAACTGTGAGGACGCATTATACCATGTTACGTGGATGAAACTTTTTTGGGTGTAGATGTGAATGAAATTTAGGATAAATAAGCTTTTACTTTTCAAAATATTAAAAACCTATATATAAGAGTTAGTTTTTTTATATATTTTCATTCTATTTTTTATAATATTGATTAATTCATAATACAGAAGTATAATTTAAAATAATTATTATAAAATTAATAATTCTTAATAATATGCAAATTTAAGATTAATTATTAACATAATTTTTTACATTATCAATATATTTAGTTGAACTTTATATATTAATTATTAAAAAAAATTAAAAGACTAATATAAAAGGTATACAACTTTAACAAGCCAAGGCTAAAAAAGACAATATTTGAGGAGTCCGGATTTCAATAGTATTTAAGGAATATGCATAGTCAATGTGTGTGCGCATATATATATATATATATATATATATATATATATATATATATATTATCATTTAATAAGAAATTACTACTAATAAATCTTTTATGGTATTTATTATAAAAATCAATTTTATTTAATATGACAATGTAAAATTAAATTACATTGTTAATATATAGGATATTTTCTGGTTTTGACATCAAAGATTTCTTGTATATGCACCTTGAATTGCTCAATGTTGTTTGATTCAATGGTGATAAGAGAAAAATAGCATAAAAAACGTGAAAAGTTAATCGTTAGAAAAAGTTGCTTCAACGTGAACGAAAAATATAATCATGTCAAACTTAACGTACCACAACACCAAATAGGCAAATACAACATATCAAACATACATCAACGAGTTTTGTCATTTTCAAGTGTGTTTGAATATACATTACTGATGTGAAATTTTACGTCAAATTGTTGATTTACGTAGAAGTTACGGTTCACGATTTCTTCATTGACACAAAAATACATGTGCAATATATATGCGTGATCAATCACTCAGTTCGTTCAATAACTTTCTATTCTAACAACTCTTGGCATGTTTTTGTAATTTTGTTCTTACTTTATATAATTTATTATTTAAGTTAATCTCAATTATTTTCATTAATTAAATATTCCAATAAAAAAAAGAGTTTCAACTCATTAATAAAAAATACTTTTAACGTTATCTATTTTCAACATTTTAGACCAATTCTACAAACTAGTATAAAATCAGCTAACAAAAAAAGTTCAAATTTTAGAACTAATATAAAAAAATGATTTTTTATATTGATTATAATCACAATTAATCTAATAAATCACAATTAATCTAGATAGTTAGATTTATATACCATTTGTGTTCATTACCGATTTAGAAAGTTATATTCTACATATTACTTTTTCACTTCACCTAAGTAATTAGGAAGTATATATGGTATCCGGTGTTACTTGTGGAAAAAATAAGTGATTTTTTAAATTAATAAATGATATAAATGTATGAATAAATACTAATAACTTAGGAAAAAGAGTTTACCAAAATTAAAAAGATTATTTTATTAATGCATGAAATATTGATTGAGAGTAATTTTGAAAAATATATTTAATGTAATATTAATTTTGTAAAACGACTTATATTTTGAAATAATTTTTTTTTTATGTAAAACGACTTATATTTTGAAATAAGTTAACAGATTTATAATAAAAAAAATGTGGAATAATAATTGCTTTATCATTTTACACAACACACTCATTTGGTAACTTTTTATTATATATGTAAGTTTTTCTGTATATACACCTAACAATAATTAATTGCTTCCAATAAAATCATATTAAGTTAGTTTCTAACAAAACATACACATTAATTCTTTTTCTACTGCAATATTTTCAAATGGCAAGATAAGTGTTCATGATGATTGAGCGTTAAGTTCCATCATAATCCTGATGAGCTTCCAAGATTCAATTTATCTAAATTTTATCCTTAATTTCATATTTCACCAAAAAATTTAATGAATAAAATTATAATAAAAATTAGTATTTATGTTAATTATATCTTATGAAAAATTTTATTAATCATATTCCAAAAATCTACTCGATTTGAATAAATTATGTAGCTCACTGAATTATCTTTTAGGACAATAGTAGCCAACAATCATTGAAGAATAATTTACTTTCAAAAAATTGAAAAATTGAAGATGAAAAATATTTGTTGTAACAAAGACTACAATTTTGAAAGCAAATTATGATAAACCTTTCGTGCAACTTGATATCTAATTTATTTTCCTAGATTTACATAGCACGTGGGTATGCATTTGTCCACTAGCTAGGATGGAAAGCATAGTGGAATCTCATAATGGTAGAAATTAAGGACAAAGATAGAACAAGAAAAATAAAGAGATTACAGGAAAATGTTGATAAAAAGATAAAATATTTTTTGATACGTTATAAAATTTAAGTTATTAATCTTATATATAGTGTTTGTAAAGTTTGACTCATTTTATGTTTTATCGAGAAAGTTTGACTCATTAACAAATATTAATAAAATCATTTGATGATAAACTACAATTATTTATTCTTGTTTTCTGCATAATAGTAATATCTTTTTCTCATTCTCTTCATTGAATCAGCATTATGTAAATATCTACAAGGTACAAGGCTAGTCGGAGGATAAGGACAAAGGTCCATTTCCTATACATCTGGTAAAACAATAAAGCAAAACATAAAAAGAAATAACAGCCAATAAGAATAGAAAAACTAACACCTATATGACAACTATCCATAGTTGATATCCCCCACCCCCAGTTGGAGCCATTATGTTGAGAAGGCCTAACTTGTGAATTCTTGTGTGAAAACAACATGAATGAAGAGCTTTAGTAAAGATGTTTGCTGGTTGTTCTGAAGAAGGAATTGGCAGCAGACGTATCAGTCCAGATTGTAATTTTCCCCGCACAACATGGCAATCAATTTTTATCCACATAGCTCATAATCTTATTTTCATGAAAGAACCAAGCATATACTAGAGCAGGTGCTGTAATGGCTGCTTGAAGGTCCCTAAACAGAAAATACCGCCACTGTAATTCACAAGTAAGAGTATCCAAAGCCCTATACTCTGCCTCTGAGGAAGAACGCAAAACAGTGGATTGCTTCTTTGATTTCCAACAAATTAGAGATGACCCAATTAGAACACAATACCCAGATATTGATTGCTTAGTATCAAGGAAGGATGCCCAATCAGAGTCAGCAAAGGCTAATATTTTAAGTGTGGAAGTAGCGGAAAAGAATACCCTTTTGTAGGAACAGATTTCAAATATTTTAGGAACTTTTGAGCCGCATTCATGTGAGAATCCATTGGTTGTGACATAATTGAGAAATTTGTTGCAAAGACAAGAGTTTAAATTGATATTTAGACACATGTCCAAATCTATAATGCCATAAGAAACTAGAATCAATAATTGTCTCTATATTGCTGCAGCTGGATTGAATATTCTTAGATTGATTGTCTGCAAGATCTACCATAAACAACTCATTCTTTAATTTAGCTGAACCAATAATCTTCTTGGTAGGTTTTTGCATAATGGAACAATTTGTGTCAGTGGAAGTCAGACTGCATGGAATGGTTTTTAACAATTTTGCTACTGATATAAGGTTAACCTTAAAATCAGGAACATATAGAACATCAAACAATGTCAAGGTACGAGAAAGAACAATTGTTCCAGCAGACGAGGCAAAACCAGAACTTCCATTTGGTAACATGATAGATATAGGATTAATTTTGTGGTATTCTATAAAAGAAAAAGGATGGAATGTAATATGGTCAGTGGCTCCAGTGTCAAGAAGCCATTGAGAAACAATTTTACCTGAAGGCATCATATGGGAATTTTCAAAAACAGAATTACTAGTTGAAGATTAAACCATGTTGGATGCATGAACACCTAAAGAAGAAGGCTTATGATTTTGTTGGATAAGTGCCAACAAGCTTTGATATTGGTCAGGAGTAAATAATTCACTTTTGTGACCAAGATCGGTAGACACGTTCATTGAAGATGAAACTGAGTTTATGCTACTATTATTATTCTTTGAGTTTCTGGAGCGATACCTAAGAGGAAATCCTATTTTAAAGTAACACTTCTCAACTGTATTGTTATTGAAACCACAGTGAGTGCAAAGGTTCCTTTCCAAATCTACCTCGGCCTCTAACTCTGCTAGCAAAGGGTCCTTTCCCATAATTTTCCTTTTCAACTTGAGGATTGGTTCTGTCATGGAGTAGTGTAACCATCCCAAAACAATAGTATTACACCTCTCCCATGCTCCATAGAATAGGTCCAAAAGACTTGGTTGGCTAAGAGAACCGTCAATAAATTTCAATTAGTTCTTTGAAATGAGAGATAATTTCATGCTTCTAGCTCATGAATGGTAGTTTTTCCCGGCCAAAGGAGGTGATACTAAAACCAGTGATGGGTTCTCATTTGGGTGGAGGTAATAGGGATTAGAGAGGTCGGGGTTTGAGCTCTGGATTTTTAAAGCGTTGATACCATCTTGCTTTTTGCATAATAGTAGTATCTTTTTCTCATTCTTTTCATTGAATCAACATGGAAATCAGTGTTATCAAATCCAATCTAGATTGGTTGGACCGAAATTTAGTGGTTTAATTAGATTGATTTTACTTTCGGATCGATTATGCAATTGATTATATGCTTAAATAATATATATAATTTTAAATTTTTAATATATATCGAACTAATTATTGACTCATCGATTAGACCACTAATTCATTACCTCAATCATATCATAATCGGTCCGACTTCACAAATGATGTAAATATATACAAGGCACAAGGTTAGTCAAAAGATAAGAAGTTCCATTTCTTATACATTTGCTAAACAATAAAAAAAAAAAAAATATATATATATATATATATATATATATATATATATATAAAATAACAGGCAATAAGAATAGAACAACTAACACAAATATGACACTATCCATAACAGGTGAATATTCTAGAATAGGAGCAAAGGAAATATGTTGATATTTATAACTTTTAAAATAGTAATAATAATAGCATATTATAAAAAGAAAAATAAATAATACTAAAATATTTTATCTAGAAAAAAACAAAAATGTAGTTATCTCTATTCTTTACAATAAGTATTACAAAAGAATAGAATATTTTATTAAAATATAAAATGATAAGTAAAACTTAAATAATATTATTTACATACTTAAATTTCCAAAACAAAATAATTATTTAATATTATTTTTTAAAAATAACCTAATATAAAAAAACTAATTTGAAAAAATCAGGGGACCAAGGCCCCCCTCATGTAGCCGTAGGTCTGCTCCCCTGATCATGTATGCTTGAAAAGTTGTTTAAAAATGTTATTCCCAAAATGAAAAAATTTATTTAGATTCCTATTATTTAATTATTTTATTTATTTATAAGAATCGGAGATAAATATACTAAAAGAATTACATCAATTTACGCATCTGTTAAATAACTGAGCTAGAAGTCTCCTTAGTTCATACTATTTAATATGAACAAATAAATTTGATGTCTTATAATTAAATCTACACCATCTTGAAGAACCAACAGAATGCCTAGTTTGAAGCCACAAAAAGATGAAACTGAAGAAATGGTACGTAGAACGTCATGGGAGGGGGCAAAAGAGTGCAGCTCAAAAGTACTAGCCTCATTCATGGCGTCATTGCACCAATAGAAAAATATGGTTGTTGACATTTCTCTTCATCAAAACCCAAGTCGTACTGAAAAATCAATGTTCATGGCCCCTCTCGCATTTGTTAGTAACACACAAAGTTACTCGATCCTTTGCAGCACTTGGATATTCTTCTGTGTTTGTCCAATGGCTCTTTGGGAGGAAAAATGGAAATAGAAACATTTATTGAAAGCAAAAAAAAACTTCAAAGCATGTGGCCTACAATTCTCAGTTTCCATTGTCCTTGCGTTCACTTTTCACCTTTTACACCATTTGCTTCATTAGTTTTTCATTGAGTAATTCTTCCTTTACCCAATTTTTCTTTGAGCAAAGTGTATTTTTTATTTGATTATTGCTTCATTATTATCTTTTTATTTTGCGTTCAATTTTTTATTAGATCTAGTAATTCAATAATTGGTTATAACTGCAGCATAAAAGAATGCATCTACTCAATGCTCACAAGTCACCAATGTGAATTAACTTAAAATGAAAATGTAAATATATTGATCTTCATTTTCATTGACTTTGTGAAATATATTAATTCACATTTCTCAACTTATATTTCTTGAGTTTCTTATTTTAACTTTTTAATAAGTTTAAATATCAAATATAATATACGTACATGTAATATTGTCAATGATAAACATAAATCTGAGAGGGACATACTTTTTTTCACCCTCGTGCTTATACTCGAGAGAAGGGGTAATATAATGAATTTCAAACCATGATGGGGGATAAGATGAACTGGAAATCACAATCAATTTTGGAACAAAACATGTCCCATTGTCCAACACAAGGCAAATATTCTTTGTCTCAATCTCGAACCATTTTGTTGGGTCAAGTTGGAACTTTATGTTGTTTTTTTTTATTTATATTTCCTTGAAGGGTGGGTTCCCACCTTGGAATCCTACAGCTTATTTTACTATTTTTAGCCACAATATTAAAAGCATATATGACCGGTTAAGGAAGAATTCCCAAAAGAAAATGTAATGTCCGGATGTATTTTATTTTTTCAAGAATAATTTCAAAAAACAGACTTTTGCCTAAATAAAATAAAATAAAAATTCAGATACATTATCCTTTTTTTTACTGGCCATCCATTTTTGAAAGTCATCTTGTTCAAAGTACATTAGACCACTAAATATAAATATCTATTTCAATAAAAAAAATTAAACATTGATTCGTCACATTATAAAAAATTAATCTCTTCTGTTAAACTCAATCTCACCATGGTATTATCCTATTAAATATTTATTTTATTTTTTTTAGCTTCTTACTCTACTACTTACTAATGGAGGTAGTAAAATGAATGGACCCTTGTCGAGTCGACCCAAAAATGCCTAATAAAATGTAGGAACTGATCAAGTTGTAAAGATTAAGATTGGATTAATCTTGGGCGTTTTTAGTCCAATTTTATGAAGCTTGTGTCATTCAAGTTCGATTTAACTAAGTTTAGGCAACTCAATGATAAAATGAATTACCTTTATTAATAATAATCAAATTAATTATGATAGTATTTTGTATCATAATTAATTCTATTATTATTAAAAAGATAATTTTTGTCTTCATTAAGTTGATTTCTATCATAATTAATTCAACAGTAATTAAAAATAAATTTTTACAATTAATAAAAATAAAATAAAAATAACAAAATGGAAACATATTTTTGTTGTTTATTTTTGCAATCCCTTATACTTAATGAAAACATGTTCCTGGGGTATAAAAAGGGTAGTTTAGGGATAATATTTTAAACACAAAGGAGGTGTAAATAGTAAAAGTGGAGAGACAGCCCAAGCCAGCGTAGGACTAGTAGTTTGGGCCTGTTTTATATATTTTCCTTTTTGCTTTTTATAAACAAAATTAGGCAACCATGAGCCCGTCGATTTAAAAAACTAAATAAATAATGGAAGTTAAAAAAAAATACATGTATTAAAAATTCAAAACTTGTTGGAGTAATTAATTTACATTAGCTAAAGACACCATATTTAATGTTGATTCAGTTGCTGACTTGGCTTTCCTAACTTGTTCAGTAACCAAGCTTACATTCACTTCTGTGACCCAAGATTGAACTGTGGCAGGGCATAAGATTGATTGTGCAATCCCTGCCCTACGCTTTGCATTACCTAACTTATACTTTGGCATTCCTTTTCTCCAGGGCATTGATTTAGAAAATAAAGCCTACTATTTTTTATATATTTTTAAAAAAAGATTTAAGACCCCTTATCAAGAAATGATTTATTTGGATGTTTTACAAAGTATTTTTAAAAATTCCCAAGTTTTTTATGTTGTATATTATTCGGCTTGCACCAGTTGCTGGATCTTTGATTATGTTTGAACACCCCAAGTTTCATCTGATCACTAATTTACTATCAATGTCAAAACTCAACTTTTTTTACAGATATTATTGTTATTGTTGTTATTAGGCTTGGCTTGGTTAATGGGTCGTATTCTCTGTTATCCCGTGGACTAGTAGCCCACAACGTGAGACAAGACTTGTTTCCTGACCCAAATTCAATTTGTTTATTTTATTTTAAATGTTGGGCCTATTATCTCTGAAAAACTAATTATTTATAGGAGTTGGCTCAAACCCAATTAAGTCATAAATAATTGGCCCTTAGAAAATGTTTGGGTTATATGTAAATTTTTATTATTTTGCAAATTTTCTTTTTTAAGTTTTATTTTTACAAATTTCGTCACTTAAGTTTTCAATTTTTGCGCACTTTATCACTGTATACAGACTCTTTTTTTTTATCAAATTAGGTGATTTTATAAAATTATATATCAAATTAGGAGGTTTTGAAAATCATTTATATAAAAGAATAATGATTTTGAACATTCTATAAAAAAAATGACTTTTTACATCGGTTATTAGTATAACTGATGTAAAAAGTTTATTTTATATACCTTTATAACCATAACCAAAGTAAAAAAACTAGAAAAATATTTTTTAAAATTTTTTAGTTACTAATGTGATGGTAAAATACACAAAAATTAAAATTTTAAATGAAAATTTATAAAAAAAAAATGGATGGTAAAATTCATAAAATTATAAAATTTAAATGATAAAATTTGAAAAAAATAAAACTTGAGTAATAAAATTCGTAAAATAATAAAAGTTTGATGATAAAATTTACAATTAAACTTATATTAACCCTTAGAAAATGTTTATAATGACTTAAAAATACACAAAAAATACTTTACTTCAATGTCATAAAAAAATACAGTAAAAAATTAATAACTCGTCTATGCAGTAAGATACAATAATCTATCAACAATAAATTTAGTGGATGATTAATTTTCTACAACATGCAATCCAAAGTTGGCTCAAAGATTTGTTAACATTTAGTGTTTGATACTGCCTGAAATAAAATTACCTTCTAGCTAGAGAGTATATTTATGAGAGAATAAAATACAGTAACTTAATTAGTTATTTTCAGCTCTAACTAAATATCTTTGCTTGTTATAATTTTATCCCATTTTTCTGAAACTTAAAAAATAAAATATAATAGAATTATTGTGAGGTACAAATGAATCCACTCCAAAAGAGAAGATGATAAGGAAAATAAAGTGATAGTATCTATTTAAAGAGAATCAGAATAGGAGTACTTGTTCTAACTAGATTCAAAGTGACTTGTACATTAATAGAAGAAGAATGAGGATGAAAGGTTATAGCCCTCCAAGAGATTCTTACTAGACAAGGTGCTCATATGATTGGTTATTATCCAAAATTACAGGAGCCCTACCCACCCACCAACAGGCCATTCACTACCACACATTTTTTTCTTTTCTTTTGAAATTGCACACATTTCCATCTCCAAGGAGCAGTACATCTTTTAGCAGCACTATAAGCCTGTCCCCAGTAAATATCTATGATTATGAGATGAAAGTTTTAGAGACTGTTTTATAAATATTGACTGAGGAGTATTTAATTAAATATTTTTTGTTTTCAAAAGTAATTATCAAATATTTTAAAATATGAGTTTGATCCTATAATAGGTGAATGATATATAAGTCCAAAACCAATTACTAAAATCGTTTTTATACTATCTTATAATTTTAGTTTCAGTCTAACTCAAATCATGCTAAATAGGACTGAATATCTACCAGTAGTTTGACAATGGTAAAATAATGAGTCATACAATTGGTCTAACAACAACCACTAAAATGAGCTTTAATATCATATTAAAGTTTTATTTTAAGTTTAACTCAATTTCAAAAATTAATTTATGAGATGATAATTATTTTTTTTTTACAAAAATGAGGTAATAATTATTCTTCACTTATATATAATAGTATTTTAACCATATCTCTAACGTAATAGTGTTTTTATTTTGACATAAATATTGTTTTTGCTACATGTTTTCTACTTTCATTTTTTATGGATGTCTGACACTCCATAAAATTCTTCTAATGAAAAATAGAAAATACAAAGCTACCTCAAGTTGTGGAATTGTGCAATATTGGTAGAAAGGTAACCCCACAGGAACACATACATTATTATTGATAAATCTCTAACAATGACTAGATAGGTAATATTGGCCAAGTGGTTGTTCCTCAATCATAGTTCTTTGAAAGATCATTGATATTTTGGAAACAATCACTGTTGCATACTCCTAGATTGTCTCTCCCGAAATTTAAATTGCATTCTGCAGCACTACAAACTCGTGGGCAGGGAGGGACAAGAGAAAAATAATAGGCTTGGTGTGACATAATTCATTAAGTAGGGTTCCACAAGGGTGACAATAACTAGACTAACTTGATATTAACCTAATTAGATCCATTTTTCAAAAATAAAAAAGTTTGGTTGAATCGGTTTAACGACTCGCATGGCGTAAAATTAATTATTTCCAAATTATTCAGATCATGTATCGAATTTGTTATTTGGGTGTGTGTGCATGATCAAAGTTGACTCGATCTGAATTTTTTTTTTCCTTTTTTAACTTATTTTTATTCATTAAATTTTATTTTAATCTCTTATGAATACGGCTTTAAAAAAAATATATATATATATATATATATTTTGAATTTTAACTATTTTGATTTTTATAAAAAATACTTTAAATAAAAAATTAAATACATGAAACTATTTCAATCCAACCTACATTTGATTGAGTTTTGATTATGTTCGACTTGTTAAAAAAATTTGCAAACAAACTTAACCCAACATAATCTCAATTAATCAAATTAAGTATTTTTCTTTTTCATATACACCCAACTCAACTTAAGTCATCTAAGTATAAAAGAAGAGTATATATAAACATAGACTGTAAGTGAAAGAAAAAGAGATGGACAAAAAAAACTTAAAGAAGAGGAATTGTCAAAAAAAGAAAAAAAGAAAATCAAAATCCCAATTGATCACAATTATGACATTATTATTATTATTATTTTGGAAAATCTTATTCGACTTTTTTTCGCATCTAAGTAGCATTTGATTTTTGGGTTTGTTTGTATAAACTTCCCTTAAATACATTTTTTAATGAATGATATTAAATAAAAAAATTATAAATATATTAAATAAACCTAGAATAAGATAAACTAAAATGTATCACTTTTTTATATGAGCACCTTGACTAATACATTTTAGTGATACACACACCGGTGATTTTGGATAATAACCAATCACTTCACTTACATGAGAGAATTAAATTTCTCATATAACTAATCACCAGATAATAACCAATCATATCACTTGTATCTAAAACTCATTTTAGCATGACAAGGTGCTCATTTTAGTGACGATATATATCTATCTTACATTAATTCCAAAAAGAGTCCTATCAAGAAAAATTTGGCAAAACTTCACAAAGTACTAATAGATATAATTTACTCTTTATTTTGATAAAACTAAAATGTATCACTTTTTATCCATATTCTATTTAATTTCTTCTAATTTTAAAATGAATCTAACATAAAATATAGCTCATATTTTGATCTATCTCGTTCTAATTCATTCACAAGCCACTGCTTTAACTTTTGTGGGAGAGTTTATTTATAAAAAAAATACCACTTTTTTCTATTTGTCAAAATAATATAATGTCCTCTGCTAATACTTGAAATTAGGCAAAATTTTGGCACATTAATCACAAAAAAGTGTAGTATTATAGACGGGAACTTTCTCTCAACAACTATGCTAAATTCATTTACTTTAAAGCTCACAATGATTGCATAAACAACTAAATTAAAAGGAAATTAAATTAAAATGTGGATCACATTCTGAAACTTCGTCATATGTATAGGACTAAGTTATTTGCATTTGGGCAAAATTAAAGCCATAGTCAATGATGAATTGTAGCCACCAAGAGTATCTAGTTTGACTCATATGAATCAATATTCAATGTTGACTTTTAAATATCCAACAAATGGAGAGCGACACGGTGCACGGACAAACATGATTTACAACCTATCTGTCTGTTTGATTTTTTTTTTCTTTCAAATCATTGCTAGTAGTAATACAATTCTATACGAAATATGATTATACAATAACATGCATATAAAATTCTGCAAAAAAAAATTAGCATACATATAAAAAAAAATTCCAAACCTTTACTAATCAATATAGCACATATTAATTGATTAATTCCAAACACAAACATACTACAAATATTTACCTTAATGCGATGTACTAATGAAATTCAATATATACGTTTTATGTTACATTAAGATGTTTGTACGCTAATTATTTGAAGTTATGATTTTTATTTGAGTATCTATTTTCTTTAATATTCTGTTTGAATTATAACTTAAATAGAAATAAAATAAGATAAAGGA
>PYAF01002719.1:1187208-1217071 GCA_007407185.1 Glycine tomentella | reverse complement strand
ATAGAAATAAAATAAGATAAAGGAAAAAGAAAAGTAAAGTAAAAAAGACATTGTTTAGATAAAAAGAAATAAGAAAGAAAATGCGGAGAAATTTCCACATAAAAAATTTGAAGTTTTTCTAATTGAGTAAGTGAAAATAAATAAATGAACTATATAAAAATATATTTAACTTTAAAAAGTTAAACATTTTACTATATTATTTCTTCTTAACATGAAATTAATTAGAGGAAATGATTAATGTACTAATAATACTCTTTTTATATTGTCATTCAATTATAAATTATTATAACAAGATTGCTAAAATTTTATAATAACTAATTTAAAAATAATATTTATCATATTTCTATTAGTTGATAATATAAAATATTTTATATTGACAGTGCTTAAAAATTAAATTAAATTAATTATTATTTACGTTATTAAAATATCTTTTTAAAGTAAAACAAAAATAATTCAATGCAACAACATTCTTCTTTCGTTTCATGAGGAAATTTTTTTACATGTGGAATCCACCAAATAAATTCTTTCTTATTTTTCCTCTCAATCAACTAGTAGAAATTTAGGGAGTTCCTTGTATTTTTATTTTTACTTTTTAAAAATTTATTTTATAAAACTATTTTCAAAAACTAATTTTTTGAAAATAAGAAGAGGGAGGAAAGATGAAACAATAAAAAAGAAGAACATTAATAAAAACTAAAAGTAGAAAGTCAAAACAATTTAAAAATACTATGGTTTTTTTATTTTAAAAACTGTAAAATAGGTGTTACTTTTAAAAGTAATTTTTAAAAACTACTCTTATCGAACAATTTTTTAAACAAAAAACACTTTTGAAACAGGAAAAATAAACTAAAACTAAAACATTTATTTACTACCTCGATTTCTTTTTCATTTTTTTCTTCCATATATATAGGGTAAGCATTAGTTAATGGGCAGGGCCTTACACTCTTTCTACTTTCTAGCACAAATTTAATTGCTTGTCAACTTCATTTTTTTTGTCATCTCATTTCCATTTTATGAAGATCATATCGGTATGTGTTAGTGCAGTCATAAAGCTACTGATTTGACTCAACTAATCATTTTAAGAAAATATATTAAAAATAAAAATAAACCTAACTGAAGAGACCGATTGAATAATGAATGAGTAAAAATACCGTAGATATTACCAAGAGTATGCGTGAATCAATTGGCATAAAAATATTTCAATCTAATCGGTGATTAATTTTGAATTTGTGTCTTGAATATATAACTGTATTTTATCTACTGTAAAAAGAATATCTTGTAATATTTATCAAAAAGAATAACAATAGATACCTTCCTAAAAGTAATAATAGAAACTACGATAAAATAAATCGTTTATGTCTTTTTATACCATTATTACAACTATTCAACTACATGGTAGAAATTTGTTGAAAAAGACATACAAAGAAATTTCCTCAAATTTAAATAAAAGAAGGTTGAAACACTGAAACCTAACTTGTTTGCATGGGTATACGTATAAGGTATGACCTACCTTTTTCCCAGCATTACATTCAACCGAGTCCAAAGGCCTAAAACAGAGGACAGAACCTAACTCAATGAACAGGTGAATAGATAATTTGCATTGGACAATTTGAAGCGGGCCCTTTGGCTATAATAGTATGGAGCATTATAGGGTTGGGTGTCAAAATCAATGTCCGTGATTAATTTCCAATTGAAATAAAGTATAATTGAATTGATCAATGTCCCTAAAGTTAAAGCCACATTCCATATCACAAATTAGGACAGCTAGAACAAACGAGAATATACAATGGAAGAAAGTACAATAGCTAATGTCTTATGTCTTCCTTCACTTTCTATTTATAGTCTCCTCTTCCCATTTTTTATACTATTTTTGGTATACTATGACCTTATTTCCTTACGACTCAAGTACTTTTGGAGAAGGGTATTCAGGGCATGTTTAAATGTATTTTTTTTTAAAGTAATTCTAAGAAAGGAAAAAAAGGAGAAAAAAAAAGTTATTTTTTTTATAAGCTAAATGAGTTTTTCATTAACTAAATATTATCTAATTTAATTTGTAAAAATTCTCTTATATAATTTCTCTACATGATAAGATGACATTTAAAAATTAGCTAACTAATAAATAATTTATTTTAATTTAAAAAAAAATTTATTTATTTATTTTTCTTCTAAAAATACTTCTACAGAAATTTACCTAAACTAAACAAAATGTTATTACTTGCTACTATTAGTTACTACTCATTCAAAACCACTTAATCAAATGCTTTTTCTAGACACATCTATTTATGAAATAATGCTAACCCTTTTTTTCTCTAAGAATACTGTTTCACAAAAAAGTAAATGAGAGAATGGAAAATAGAGGATTTTATGAACCATTCCACATATACAAAATTTGTGGACAGTAAAATTACCAGTATTTTTTTTTACAATAATTTTCAAAAATATATATATATAAGATAAAATTCCTAGGAAACAAGTTTAGTTTGGAATGGGATGGGGGATTTTTTTTTTTTCTTCGTATTATTCAAAGTACATATCCACAAGGTGACCTATCAAGTTTTCTGAATATTTGTATTAGGCATATCCATCTTATCCCCCCCACACACCCATGTGAAGATTGTTCAGTTGCCCATGTTTGTAGGTTTCCTCTACCCCAAGAACTAGAGGTCTCAATTCTCTCATGGGATCTGCATAGATCAATTTTATGGCCCAGAATGAAACCCTAACCCCAAAAAGCTAAAGGGGTCATGTGATCCACTATAAAGAACCCTGTCTAGAGAAACAAACCTTGTAATAAATATAATAAATATATTTAATATGTGAAATAAAATACTAATAAACAATTGAGTTTAAAGAAGATGAAAATATTTATTAAAAAATGGTGCGGCAAAAGACAGATCTCAATCCGTAAGCCAGCCTGAAAGGACATAAGACAGATCTGCCTCAGATTTGTGCTTGTGTTGTTATTGACTTGGAAATGTTATCTAGGGTTACGTGTCTCATAGGCCATCTATATTTTCGATTTCTCCAACTAACAAACAAACAACTTCTTCTAAACCCTAGTGCATTTGTGGCTCACAATTTTTTGTGCCTTTTATTATTCGGACGAGTCACTATATTTGAAAGCAAACCCTTTTTTTTCTTTGTAAGCACCAACGTCTAGATACTTCATTTGTAGATTGATTATTTTTAATAAACAGAAAAACATGAGTTCATAACTTGACTAATTTCTTCCGTCTTATAAAATTAGCTCAGATTATTCCTTCTTTTTTGAAATCACCTTTCTCGTCAATATTCATCTTTCCAAAACTGAAAGAAACGACAGTTTATTGGATTGTAACTTACTCCGAAGTAACAAATAAATGAGAGCTCATAGGATTTTAATAATAATTTTTATCAATAAATGTTAAAGGTTAATTATTAATTTTTTAGCAAGAAAAATCAAACTCACAATTTTTTCTTCTCTTTTCTTTTATCATTCAATCAACCTTATAATTTCTCACCAATGTTAATTGCTAGTTTTATAAAAATGTTGGTAAGAGAAATTTAAATCAATAATGTTTTCTCATTCTTCCGTTTCTCTTCAACCACCAATTCAATTTTATAACTCAAAATTTTAATAATAATAGTGTATATTTGGTATTATATCTGTATAAACTAACATAATTTGTAGATAGTAGAATAGATTAATCTCTCACAATATAATAAATTGATGTTTAAATTCTTGTTGAAAGATATATTTATATTTAATATTTGATTATATTTCAAACAGAATCATTTTTAAAAGATGATACTTGTGGAATGAAAAAAAAAAGTATCAGAATAAATTATCAAATGAAATTAAATAATAATAATGATAGAATATTATTTCAGCCACTTTTTATAAGCATTTATACTCAAAGCAAATTATGAAATTAATATCAAAGGACACAGAAATATTCGTGATTGATTTATTAAGTAGACTATTTACCAACTTATTCATCAAAGTACAATGTCACAGAAAAGCTTTATAATGACTAATGAGAAGGGAAAATGAATGAATGGGAATATCTTGCCTCCAAAGGTATGATGAACTAAAAATAAAAAAAGAAAGAAGAAAAGAGAAATGAGGAGAGGAAGCAATATGAATAAGGGGTTGGCGTTTACGGTAATTAAGGGGAAAGTGGAAGGCTGAGGTGGCCATCAAGCGCAGGGGAAGGTATGGTGGGGACCACCCCAAGGAATCACATTCACATATACGAAAAATATTTGTTAGATAATGTATACCACTTGAGTGAAAAAAATGAAATGAAATATATAAATAATTGATTAAATTGATAGTATAATATACTAAAAAGAGAAAGATAGGAAGTTAAAAAAAATTATTGATTGAATATATATATATATATATATATATATATATATATATATATATACTCAGCTTACACCAATTTAGTTGAGGGTTGAGGCAACCTTCCCCAGCTGTCTGTCTTTCCTTTGTTTTTAGTGGTTGTAGATATTTGATTTTTTTTTTTCATTTTTAACAACTTTTACATTTATTTATTCATATCCAATGATTTAAATATTGTGGAAAAAAAGTGATTAAGAAAAGATAACTTCATTCAAGACAATCACTCAAAATTTTTTGACAAAAAATAATTTTTGTATTAATAATATAATAAAAAAACAAATCTCCAAAAAAATCAGTGCCTTTAATATTAAGGATTAGAGCGTGGTTGAAAGAATCTTTTTACAATTTATCTTGATTTAGTTTATTCTATCAATACAGAAGAATTCATTAAAATAGATTATCATATGTTTTATTAGTAAAATAGAAAAATACATAAAAAAAAAAACTATATCGGTAAAAATTGATGCGATATGTATGTAGTGATGTTTTTTTATATTAGAATGAGCATTCTACATCAATTATTTTAGAATAAGTTTAGAACTATATCATCGAATGTATTGAGAACTGATATAAAATATTTTAGATACGTTCTTTATCAACTTATCTAAAATATGGAACCTTTTGCAATTTTTAATTATTTTCTTACAAAAAAATCTAAATTGGATGTACAAGGAATACTTTTTTAATTAATTATTTATCAATCAATCTAAAATATAGACGCCTTTTCCAAGTTTTGAAATTCTTAACAAGACTTTATAGGTGAATTATACAAACAATTATTTTCTATATCTGTTTTCATGCAATTAATTGATCTAGAATGTTGAGGTCGACTCTTTTCAACTTAAACATTTTTGAACAAAGCTTTTTAGATCGTATATTAAGAAGTAAGAACCAATCCAGATTGACTCTTAATCTCTTTGCCTAATCAATCTAAAAAAAATCATAACTTTTTTTTCATTTCATTAACGCGTTCATATTTTTATTTTTGTTCCAATTTAAGCTCTTGTTCCATGGTTCTAAAATGCCTTCAAAAATGTATTTTCAAACCGATGTACATCTTGACAACATTAATGTCTCACTTATACAAGTATGATTTCAGTTTGCGTTTTCTCTTTATGCATCTTTTTGATTTCGTTTTTCTTCATGTATGTGTTTGTTTGTCTATATTATAGTGTGTACTCATCTTGCACAACCCCTAATCTAATGAGATAATCTAATGAGATGCATCTTTGCTCTTTCGTGAGGTAATGTCCATTGTCTCTTTGATATAACTTTTCTTTCAAACCCTAACATATTTGTTTCAAACCGTACCCTTGTTATCTTTCTCTTATAGATTATGTGCATGTGTTTTGTTTGAAGATTCCAAACACTATCATCAACTCGCATAAGAAATGTTTCCATAGACATCAACAACAAAAATGAAACTTATACGAAAAATTAATAATGTGTCAAATTAAAAGTTAAATAATTAATTTTGTAGTTAATTTTTTTTATAAAAAATACTGCAATGACATCAAATAACTTAAGAGGATTGATTTAGGCCTCATTTGAGATGATTGCAAGTTTCTGGTTTTTATATTTCAAATTTAAACTTGAAAACAAAATGTGTTAGGATAAAAGAGATCTAAAATATTTTTCAAATGAATTTTAAAACTATTTTAATTCACTTTTACAAACAAAAAAGAATTGTTCTGGTTTTAAGTTTTTAAAAGGTTTTTCATCCTTTTAATATTTTTCTCCACTATTTTTTATCTTTTGCTTAATTAGTTGTTTTTTTTTTCACTTCCATTCACTCTTTGTCAGAGATGACAAAATTGGTTGAGCCAACTCGTCCAACTCGAACCTATATAATGAATTGCGTGATTTGGGTTTTAAATTTTGGACACAAATTAAATAAGTCTTTTTAGCCTAATTTAATCATTCTTGATTTAAACTTAGTTTGCAAAAACTCATCTGAACTTAACTATCATTGAGCTTGAGACTTGTTTTAGAAGCCGAATTTGAATATGGGATTTTTGGCTATATAGAGAATCATTATAGCATGTTAACTGCGTCAAGCATGCGTTCAACCTATGTGTTGAATTTGCATGATAAATATAAGGTTTGAGCTTTTAATTTTGCACACAAATTAAATCTGAATGCTTTTAATTTTGCACACAAATGTTAAGGTCGTATTCTTTAAAATATTTTTTTTAACGTACTCTCTTCATTAAATTGTGCAAGTTACAAATGATTATAAAATTTAGTAGGTCCTATATCTTATTTAATTATTTAATCTTTTAATTTTATAATTTTTAATATATTTTAATCAATAAAAAATTTATAGATAAAGAAATGTGAGAAAAAAATATGTTTTCAGCACTCCTCATATTACAATATCAGAATTTTCAATCATTTCAATTTATACTACATTTACAATTATCTATGGCTATTTTCATATTGCTGATGAGTCTTTCATAACACCACTTTTCCACACATTGTGATTTCTATAGTTAATAATCTAATAAAGATTTGGCTTTTGACTAGATTGTGAATTGCATTAGTTTTATTTTAAACTAAGGATATTTCTCTATTTTTTTATAAAAAAAATATGTTATATCCGAATTCACATTAATAATTTTACATAAATTAAATTGTTTAATCAAAAAATTGATATACTAATGTAAAATCTCATTGTTCACATGAGAAAAAATAATCTATTTAATAAAAGAATTCGTATTTGATTTTCAACATGTACGTTACAAACATGCGTGATTTTTAATGTAGACCTTGAAAAAAAAACCTAATTTTTCTACAACACATTATGATTTCTACTTTTTAATGTTCTACGGAGTAATACTTGTTTAAACATTTCTTTTTAATAGAAACTGCGTATATATTCATTAAGTGAAAAAGAAAATCATTATAGCAAGAAAAAGATACTCCACGTTGCTATATAAAGAATATATAAATATGATTTTTAGCGAAAACTATTAATAAATTATAATTAAATTAAGTTTATGCAAACATTAATAATTAATCCATATATAATATAATATAATTTGAATTGTTTAGTTTTTTTTTTTTACCAAGACATTCAAGAGTATAAATTACCTTTGTTGTACATGATGATAGTTATGTAGAAGTGTTTTCAATATTTTTGTAGTGAAAGATTATGATTTATTTTGCATTTAAAATATACAACACATAATAAATAGAGAAAAATAGATTTTTGTACTCGGATGCGTGTTCTTGAAGCAACATAAAGTTTCTTCAATAATGTAGAGACTTTATGTCTATTCACACCAGATTAATCCCAACTATCAACTATTCTATGAGTGGAAATCTAGAAAACAAATCTTCCTTTTACTTTTCAGGGGTCTAAAGCTAACTTTTTTAGTTTGTGTGTGATAATTTTTTTTTTCAAGTAGTGTTTTTATTTATAATGTTAAAAAGATATGGATTTGGACATTTTTCAAAAAAAAAAAGGAGAGATTTTATTTTAAATAATTTCATATCTTTTTATATTTATATTTGAAAATAAAAATTATTTCATATATTTTTATCTTAAGAAGTTTTTTGATATAAGACAATTATAATTATAAAATAATCACATGACTAATTACGATAAATAATCACATTATGTGATCTTGATGTGTAGTAATTGAATCTTATTCTTATTTTATGGACAATTTTCAAATTTATAAAATAATACCCTTAGTTTATATTAATTATATTCTTGGTGCTAGCAAATAATATAATAATATTTCATTAAAATATTTATTTGATTAAATTTAATTTAATTATCAAATAAATTATTTTCTTTTGCAAAGATTGTAATACTCGTTTGTATGTGATCCTGTAGGTTCAATACTAAATCGATAATTAATTTAATAGTAGGAGTTTAACAACACTCCTTAACATCCGGAAGTAACATTTTTTACCATCAAGAACCAATAGAAAAGTAATGCAATATTTCCTTCCATCATTTTCAATTAACTCTAGAGTATAGTATTACTGTCAAACTCTAATAAATTAACACATTATATTTAATCAGTGAATGAATTAAGAAATTATTTTTTTCTTTCATTCAATTGTTCTGATCAATGTCTTAATTCTCTCATAGAGCTTAAACTCATTACCTAGAGTTGATGGATTCCTTCTTAATTAATCATTAATTCTAAGAGTATTTAATCATATTCAATATTCATTCAACTAGTCTCCTAAGACATCATGTGTCTGAAATTAAAATATAACAAATAATTTGTTAATTACTATGATAATCTCATATAAAAAAAATTATTATATTTATTCTTGAGTAGGGGTGTTCATCAACCGATCCAAACCGATTCAAACCGCGGTGACCGAACCGAAAAACCGAAAACCAAAATAACCGAAAATCGAAAAATTGAAAACCGAAAAAAAATCGAAAATTTTCACCGGATTGGATCGGTTTTCGGATTGGCCGGTGAAAACCGATCCAATCCAAACCGATCCAATTGTAAACCATACTTTACCCTTTATCTACTTGGGCCTATTCCCTATCATAGCCCAAAAACTAAAATTCCAATACATTGCTCTTTATTTTGTCCAATGAACGTGTTTGTCTAATGAAAATTAGACAATAATGTTTGTTTTTGTCCAATGAATGTGTTTGTTTATGTTAGATACTCCTTATTTTGATAAAAATAAGTCTCATAAGTTTTATTTTTAGACTTTTTAAAAAACTGAAAATCGATCCAATCCAAATCGAAAAAAATTGGATTGGATTGGATCGGATTTGAAAAAAATTTCAAACTGAATGGATGATCAAATGACCAAACCGAAGGAATTGGATCGGATGATTTTTTGCTTCAAAACCGATCCAATCCAGACCGCGAACACCCCTATTCTTGAGAACTTCCTATTAACATATCAAGCTAATATTAAATATTATGAATTCTCAATTAAGTCATTTCAATAATCACATTCACATATACATCATTTATATATATATAATTTAATAAATAAGATTCATTAATTTTTATTCAATAAAAATCCTTACATATATATTGATCTATCCGAATTAATATCTTATTCACTATATCCTACTATCAAGAATAATTTATATTAAAATTATAAAAAATTTATTTCTCTTTATCATAGTCTCTATGATACTAACAAATCTCTAATTTTAATAAAAAAAACTATCAAATTAATTCAATAAAATAATAAATATAATAATAAAATAAAAGATAATTTTTTATTAAAATTAATAATATAATGAATTAGATCTTAATGAATACATATTCCATAGAGTGCATATATGATTTCGGTCTTCTTAAAAGTTGACAAATGAAAAGGTGATATTTAATTATGATTCCTGCAATTGGGGAGATTCCATCCACATCTTACAAACACTAAGATCATTGTGACATATCCATGCACAGTCTTTGTTAAAGTAATACCTAATTTCATCTCCCAACTAGTAGGACCAAGCTGAGTGTAAAAATTACAGGAAAAAAAGTTGTTTATTATACTTAAGTGCGTAATTAAACAATTTGAACTTACCCATATGACACAATTATGCGAGCCATCAAATTCTATTCTTAAATTCTCAAACTTCAGTTCTTATCTATTACTCCTAACACTTTAAAGAATCAGGTGCAATATTTTAGATGCTTTTAGCGTTATTTTTAAATTAAAATTAAATATATTTTTTAAATAACTTGTATACAAGTTATATTATATATTATTAACTTTTATAATAAAATTTAATATTAAAGTCAACACTATTATCTACGCAAAATTTAAAATGAAAAGTTCTAATTAAATATATCAAGTCAATTTTTTTTTATGTTTCATTAAATAAAATATATTTAACAACACATATATTAGAAAATATTTTGATATAAAAAAATTGTGAAATATCAAATAAGACTGTTATATTAGCCCATTAGGTTGATCCAATGATGTTTGAGTAGTTTGTACAATATTCTAAGTTCAAATCTTTGTGTTTCCACAATAGACGTACAAAACAAATTACACTATGTTATGAGTTATACAAAAAAATTACATCATCAATAAATTTATGTGAAATATAATTTTTATCTATCCAATTAATACAGGAATTGCAAGTGTACAATCATTTTCGTAATAAACTATCATTATTTCATAAACACTATGCATTTGGCTATGTAATTATTGTTAATTAAAAATAATTAAAATGAGAGAATAAAAAAATGGTAATTAGAATTGAGTAAATTTAAGGTTTAAGAATATATCTATATATATATATACACACACAATAGAAAATATAAGAAAAGATTAAAACTAAAATTGATAGAAATTCAAATTGTGAAGACTTTCGAGATTTGGAATGCACAATATGACAACGAACAAATTAATTATATTACTCTTGAGTTATTTTGAGTTTCTATTAAAGGTGAACTAACATAAAGTACTTTTTATTCCTGCTTGAGACACAAAGAAATATCTAATTAAATTAAATTCTTACTCTCATAGTGGTTATGTTTAATTAAACCCTTTTATGCTCAATGTTAATTCTTTTCAACCCTCTTATGATTCACCCTACTTTTGTAGTTTTACACTAAAGTTTTTTTTTCCTATGATTTTGAAACTATAGACTCACTTCTCAGTACATCCTCAAACCCTTAAATTAATATTAAACCCTGGCCAATTCATTCAACAAAATAGAAAAGTGATAGAAAGAAATCAAAGGAACAAGAGTAACATGAGGATAAAGGAAGCTAATGCATTCATACATCACAGGGCTACGCCTAATCCCATAAATAAGAAGACTACACACAGGTAGCCATGAAAACGTACAAAATAACCAAAAGAAAATAGAAGACTTAAATTATAAGAGGAAGAAGGATCAAGAACACCCAATCCATTATCCTCTGAGTCGTATCGAAAACCAAGTCTTGAACCCTAAAATAAAGTATGAAAAGTATATATAAACTTGTTGGCCAAAAAGGGTTCGAGTCCAAAAGAAAACAAAACAAAAAATGAAATTTTTTTCATAGTGGGGTCGTTGGAGAAGTGTATGGATTTCTTGCATGTGTATGCAAATTTTGTAACTTCAAAATTTAGCAAATTTGAAACTTGGCCAGATGTGCAAATCACATATATAGTTGTGCAAAGCTTCAAAGGCTTCCAATAAGCTTTTTTTGTTTATGCAAGACCTCACAAGCTCCAAATTAAACTTCAACCAGCATGATCCTAAGTGCATCAAATCACTCTTGGGGCACCTCTAATCATGGTAAAATCCTCTCCTAAAACACAAAAAATCACCAAAAGTGTCACAAGTTCGACAAAAAGGTGAAAAAAACATTAACATACAAAGACTAAGTCCTAATTGACAAATAAAGCAGAGAAATCCTAGCTAAAATGAGACCTAAAGATAACTACAAATGCAAAGCATAAAACAATCTCAACTTAAAGATTTGTTTGTCCTCAAACAATTCTTATCGCACTCAAACAAAGCAGTGAGTTACTAAAAAAGCAAGACACCAAAAGAATGACGAGTATAAGTAGTAGAATAAGAATTAGCTACAAGAGATCTCATCATCATTGGGGATGCCAATGTGATTTATGGGGCTATAGGAAGATTTTCGGGACAATTGAGGTTCTTTTGTATTTCAAAATGACAATCATGGATAAAAGGTTGTGTGGTTGACGATTTTGACCAGTTTGGTGTAAAATTATAGTTGTGACGAAATTCAAGTTGACATATTTGCTACTTATGCCTATGACCACTGTAATTTTGATTTTGCTTCTTAATTAGCTTTGTTTGCATGCTCGTCAATGATTTTTATTCATAGGCTCTTGCTTAAGTGTGTTTTGATGCTAGGATGTTGAGTTTTTTTTTTATTATGTTATTGGTATAAAGTAGCTCTCGTCAAAAGTGATGATTAATCTTTGTCGGGGATTGTGAGCGCACACAAGGTGAATATTCTCCTTCTCAACACGATTTATTTCATAATCTAGGACCATTTAAGATTTGAACCCTAAACCACTTGGTTAAGAGACATAAATTGCTATCACTTATGTTAACCGCTGTTGATCATTGATATTGATGTATTAAGGTGAAAGAGGTGATATTGGATGCACCTTTTACATTAATCCTAACGAGTTTAATATGATATCATTAATTATTTTTTTTTATATTCATGAAAATTGAAAACGGTATCAAGAGATTTATAATAATTTATGCTTACTCAATTAACTGATTTAGATACCCTTCAAATACGGTACTATTAATTTCTAAACATTATGGGAGAAAAAAATGGGGGCAAGAAGGGAGAAGCTGCCATAAGACTAAAGAATTGGAAGGTCATATGTTAACGGTTTAAATAGGCATAAGATCTATGTTTGACTTCCATTCTTTTTTTCTGATTTTTTTTTTTTACTTCCATTTAACTCTTATATTATACTATTTCGATACACTACTGTATGCTTGAATTTGATATTCATGATTTTTTTTTTTACCTTACGTGATCCTAACTTTTATAATTTATTTTTAATTTAATACTACTTAATATAATAATTATATATAATATTGAATTTATATTTACTTATTGTTTATTCACTTAATAAGCCGTGATAAGATCAAATATGAGTATATATTTCCGATACCTTTTAATCAGTGTGAATTTTAAATATTACATAGCTGCAATATTAATTTATCTCACAGACACATTTGTCATTTCACTTGTGGCCTCGAAATGTTACATTTATCTCCTAGAAAGAAAAATGCATCGTGTTTGACAAGTACTCTTCAACACTCGCCTTAGATTTTGCTGGATCACCTGAAATGTGTTTGTTTTGTTGGATTGATCTATGTCCTGTAGTACTCCTTATGCTAAAGTAAACGCTACTAATTTGTTAATTAGAGGTAGTGACTGTAAGATAATATATTTAATATTAGGTTAACGTTATTCAATACATAAAATTATTAGCCTTTGATATTGAACTATTTGTATTGTAAGCAAACTATAAATAATGGTTCCTATTAAGAAAAACATGAATAGACTGATGACTCACATAATTGACGTGCTAAACATTAATTGGTGTCATTAAAAACATTATCTTCTTTTAATTATCCTTTAAAACTCTGAATATGAACTACTTTATTTAAAAGTTTCCTATGCCAATAATGGAAGTTCTTGTCAATTACTAGTACTATATTTATTCTTATTTATTTATTTACTAAATACCTTTACTAAACATTGTAAAAACTGTTTCTTTGGGTCAAAAGTAATAATTTGAAAAAGTCATTTCATAATACTAATTAACATTTAATGCCACATATAAAATTCGTCTAAAGTATTCTTAGTCAACTTTTTAATTCCTTAATAAAAAGTTAACTTTTTAATTATTATTATACTGAAACCCTAGCTAGGTCTAAGACTGAGATTCACATGCTAGAAATGGCGCGTGGGAGAAAAATAATCTAAAACGACAATAAGTAAAAAAAAGGCACACTAAAAAACAAGCCAAAATAAATAAATATCTTATAGTATAATAAAAATCTTCTCAATTATCTTCTCAGCACTCACGCCCTCCACAATAAAATCTGCAGCACCACATTTTTCACCAAATATTTTTCTAGTAATAAAATATTAAATATTATTAAACCCGCTATGATTTAAGATACGACTACAATATAAATGAAAATAACTTATTTAATAAATAATTTATATTATATATAATTTCATTAGATAAAAAATGAGATTAGTATCTAATTTATAAATTAAAGATACCATGATTTTTTACACATGAATTTTTTTTATTAAATATCAGACATCACAAGCACTCGCCACGTGTCTTTGGACCCTGACCGTTCTCAGCCACAAACCTTCGTGCCTTCTCGAATCCTCCATGGAATTTTCTTTTCCATTTATTTTTTCTTACAAAATATTTTCCCTATCTGACGTGTCACTCTCTCCTTTTTTTCCCTTTTCTATTTTTTTTATTTTCGTAATTTATAATCTCTCTCTCTTTCTCTCTTCCTCCTCCCCCTCTTCTTTGCTCTCACACCTTCCGTTGTTCTCTGCCAATTGCCTTGATTTTCTCGGAAAATTCTTATTTTCCGAGAAAGTTCGCATTTTTACTGTTGAATCGAGAATTCCCAAATCGGGGTGTCTGAAATTCAAAGGTATTCATTGCTTTCTATTTGTGTGTGTGGTTGGAACAAGAACAACATAAATTTGGATTCTGTTCTTCACATGTTTTTTTTTTACATTAATAAATGATTGATCTGATTTGTGCATTGGTTATTGAAGTTTTATTTAAAGAAAAGAAATTGAGTTGTTTATGTTATGGTATGTGATAGAGAATAGAGAAAGTGTAGAGATTATGAGCAATGTTATGTGATTTTTTTATTTGGCAAAAAAAAAAATCACTTTTTCTTTGGTGTGGTTTGATTGGTGACAGCTGTTGTTGTTGTTGGCGGCTGGGGTTAGTCTCTGTGGAGGTTTGGGTGTTTTCTGAGGCAGAGCTTATTCTCATTTTGCTCCAATGGAGATGCAGGTATAATAAGGAACACTCCAAGCTGCCACTTTTTTTTTTTTTTTTTTTTAATTAGAACACCCTTTGAATTTTATTCTTATTTTTGTACTTACTGGAGAGTTTAATGATTATAAATGGAACTGAGGTTGAGGTTGATTCTGTTTTCTTTTTGTGCTGTTAGTTTTCTATTTGTGTAGAAGCTGTGGCTCATACTGGATGTTGTATGGAAAATGGATTGGAAGATTCTTAGATTTGTTCAATTGTTAATCTCTTAAAAGAACAATTTGAAATGATGTTTAAGTGGTAGCTATATCAGCATTTAAGTTGCAACACCATTATGGTTGTGTGAACTTTAAAGGGCTTTTCAGATTTACAGTTTATTGGCTTCTAATTTTTTAGAGTACTGTTTAATTCAATGTTGATCTGGTCATCATAATTCTAAATTCTAGTACTGCTTTAAGATTTTATTCTTATGAGGGAAAAGGTGGATGAATTTCCTCAGTGGCTTCTAAATATATAGGGGGCTTATGAAGCATGGCTACATGATTTGGTTATTGGGTACTTGTTAAAAGAACAATGGATACTTGACATGGATATGTCTCTAATTAATGTAGGTGTAGTTTGGGTTATGGTTAGGTTTGTCTTATTTACTAACTAGATCATTTTTTCTATACAAAAAATTGATAGCTTTTCTGGTTAAGATTGTTTCCCCCCGTTTTGATCACTTTGTCCGTTTCTGTTTCTCTATTCGATCAAATCCATTCGTCTGTGTGAATGTTTCACAACAGTTTACAAATATTTTATTCTATTTATGTTAGTTTTGAAATTTGTGTTTTAGTAAAGTATATTATTGGACCTGTACTTTTAATTTTTGAACGTTATCGTATCCAAAGAACCTTGACGTCAAGAAAAATTGTAGATAACTGTGGCCAATGTAGCTGCAATTGCAGTTTTGGATCTTAATTTAAAACCTTCCACAATTGCAGTTTTGAATCTAAATTTAAAACCTTACATGTCAGCCTGTCAGGTACTGAAGTCGTACCCATATCCATGCAACTTAGTAGAGAACTTTAACTCATCCTTTCCCCTTTAGTATCTTTGGATGGGAATTACGTAGAAGGAATCATGTCAGCATCAGCTGATTATTTTTCGTATATGACATTATTGACAGTGTTCTTCCTAGAATATATACGGATATTTGCTTTGGGTTGAGTTTAGATGCGTTGGTTAGCATGTGTATTTGAAAGAGATGACAACTAAGCTCGTGTAGACTCTATATAATATGCTGCTGCATGGTTGGAAGCAGGTCTCAATCGTCTTACGTCCACTCTTCTGGAGACTTTTCTCCTCTTTTAATAGGAAAAAAGAGAATTTCAATATGAATTCATCCAGTGACTTTATTTCTTAAAAGGAACTGAAATATATTCTAGTGAGCATCATTTTCTTTCATGATGAAATTATCCTTCTCTTTTTCTTTTATTCCCATTTTTTCATTGGAGGAAAGTAATCAATTCATCTGCTCTATTGAATGTAGGACCAAATAGAAAGCACAAGATCAACCATATTTGGCTCAGCTAGTAACATCCATTCCAATGCTGAAAAACAAGCTGAAAATGTTGCTCATATACCTTCCGTTGGAAACAACCAAACTCCCAAGGTTGCTTTACTTCACAGATTAAAATATTCTTTCCCTTTTCATGGAGAAATATGGGTGAAGAACCTTTATGTTGCACTTTTAGTTTGGTTCCTGAAACTTATTTCAATTTTCATCAGGTGAGGAAACCATATACCATTACTAAACAAAGGGAGAAGTGGACAGAGGAAGAGCATCATAAGTTCCTTGAAGCTTTGAAATTGTATGGTCGTGGCTGGCGCCAAATTGAAGGTAAACTTTTTGTCCTGATTTATTCATCTGAAACAAATGATCTTTTCATTGGTCTTCAAGTCAGATCAAAGACATTTTCTCTTCATGCAGAGCATATAGGTACCAAAACTGCTGTTCAGATTCGAAGTCATGCTCAAAAGTTTTTCTCTAAGGTTATTATTACTACTTATTTTAAATTTCAGTAGATTATTATTGCTGGTAACATGGAGGCCATTAACATAGAATTGGATTTTGATTGTTCCACTGACCTTTTTCTACTATAAATAACTAAGTGAAAGGATTTTGATCATTTTCATTTTAATAGCATTAAAGTTAGAGAGGAAGTTCACTTCTGTGTTCTCATGCATCACACACTTTAATCGGTTTCAGGTTGTGAGGGAATCTGAGGTCAGTGCTGAGAGTTCTATACAACCAATTAACATACCTCCTCCTCGGCCTAAGAGGAAACCCCTGCATCCATATCCCCGTAAATCAGTTAACTCTTTTAGAGGACACACCATACCAAATGAAACAGAAATATCTCCATCTACAAACCTGTTGGTTGCAGAGAAAGACACCCCATCTCCAACCTCAGTGCTATCTACAGTCGGTTCGGAAGCATTTGGGTCTCAATTTTCAGAGCAGACTAACAGATGCCTTTCACCAAACTCTTGCACCACTGATATTCACTCAGTCAGCTTATCCCCTGCTGAAAAAGAAAATGATTGCATGACATCCAAAGAATCTGAGGAGGAAGAGAAAGCATCACCAGCTTCACTTCCCTTATCCACTGTTTCTAACCCAAACATGTGCAAGGTATGATAAGCTTCACGATACTCTATGATTTAGCTTCTGAAATAAATTCTTGATTCATAGACCTATATTGTGGTTAAGGTTTTTTTTTTTTTTTTTACTGATTTTCAAATTCTCTGGTGTTACTGCAGAAGCCTGAGTTTAGTTCCAAGGACACTTTCATAGAAGATACTACCAATATGCCACAAACCACTAGTATTAAGCTTTTTGGAAGAACAGTCTCTATGGTAGGTAATCAGAAGTCACTGAAGATAGATGATGATGGTAAGCCAATAACTGTGAAGTCTGATGAAGTAGATGATGTTGAGAATGAGAAGCTTGGCCAATCAGGAGAATCCAAGCAAATAGATACACAGTTATCACTTGGCGTGGTTAGTGGTAACTGGCCTATAACACCTGATGCTGATAGAGCTAATGTGACCAGCATAGAGCCCCCAAAGGAGAACTTATGCTTCAGTGAATGTGCACCTGATGCATCTTTTCCGCAGTGGAGTTTGTACCAAGGCCTTCCACCTATCTACCTGAGGTCATGCAATCAGGTCCTAAATCCCTTGCCTCTTAGGCCTTCCTCTTTGAAAGTAAGAACAAGAGAGGAGGAAAGTTGTTGCACTGGTTCCAACACTGAATCAGTCTGTGACATGGAAAACCAAGGCAAGAACTCATATGCTGTTGATTCTAAGTGTCAAAAATATCACGAGGAAGGAGCTGCTCCCCAGAAGAAGCCTGCAAGGGGGTTTGTACCATATAAAAGATGTTTAGCTGAAAGAGATGGACATTCTTTTATTGTTGCCATGGAAGAGAGGGAGGGGCAAAGAGCTCGTGTGTGCTCATAGCCTTCCATTCTATTTTTACATGATTCGTAATCATGGTATTAATCAGAGAAAAAAAAAACTGTGAGAATAAGGACCTGATTTAGGTAGCTGTGATCTAATTGTCTAATTGACAAGCATCTGATTTCCAATTCTTTTTTCCAATATATTATTTCTTTCACATGAAAACACTTCATGTCCAATAATTCGAGTGGGGGCTGGTGGCATTGTTTGTTCTGGTTTGTATCATGTTACAGTTACTTTAACTAAATAGAGACATATAGCAGCGAATTCTGTCGTTACTGTTTTATTGTTCTACTCTTGGCATCTTTGTGTCTTTTTAGTTGCATGATGATGGCATCAATGATGGGGGTGTTCTAGGGAAGCGTGGACAAAGCACCAGCATGTCACTAGACATCATATCTGTCATAACAATTGGCTCGGAAAACAGATGATATGTGTCAATGCATTAAAGCTTAAAGAGTGTCATGTGCTGATGAATACCTTAGCAATTTGTATATTTAGATTTTCTTTCTGTGTCATTTTTTTAAGAATAGATTTTAAACATTGTTGAATTTACAGTGTTTGTGCAATTTTGCTTGTTCCCTATCCTTTAAGCTGATTATGGGAGTGAAATCTTGAAGCGTTTTTACTTTTTGCTCACGTTTGGTCTCAATAGTTACGCAATTCACTTCTATACAACGTTTCCTAATAATGTTTTGATAGAAGAAAATTATAATATCTCAGTTAATTCAGTACACTATATCTTGGTCAAGTCATCAAGTGTTAAGACAATACTTCAAGCATGAGCAACTTGTTCAATAACTTCATCATACGTTATACAATTACGATTAAAATTCATTAGTAATCAATTTATGGCATAAAGTTGGCAATATAGTGCGGATATGAGTTTTCATTGCTTAAATGAGTTTTCATTGCTGAATCCTAAGAGTGTCAGTGGGGTGGAAAATAAGGGAGGCAATAAAGTTTAATCAAGTAGGTGTCTTTTATAAAGTGTCAAGTACAATGCTGCAATGATTCTTCGTATTGCACACCAAGATGAACATATGGCTAATGTATCCTTTGGATCTTCATTACAATCTAGTGTCTTCCTTGTGCCTTTGCGGTAACTCTGATCTCGGTTTGGCAACTTCCACAAATATGACCCTGCCATCCAAGAACTGAAAAAGTGGTTCCTTTCTTGTCAGTATCAAGCATTATAGCTTAAAACTATCTTTGGTAAATTAAAGATAGCAAATAGGGAAAGAAAAAAAGGATTCAACAAGTAGAAATGCCTTGTTATTGTTACACTTGCTAATAATAATAAAAAAAAAAAAACTTTTTACATTTGATTCCTTAAGAATAGACAGATTCAAATTTTATGCCTTGTAACATAAAAGACATTACAACAATTTAAACCCTCAGTCAGAGGGAGCAAATAGTTCCAGATCACGTTTAAGGGATTAAAATAAATTGCCTTCTAGACATCTAGTGATCATTTGACAGTTTCGCAGTAAATAGTATCTTGAGTATTGACTGCATCAAAATTTTACCGAGTTATAGTCTTCACATTTGAACAATAAGATGCTTCAAAAATAGTGGATTGATCTCGCTCAATTTCATGAATAATCCTTCAACATATTTTGACTCACTTAGAAAGTTCAATCTAGTTTCTTGATTAGTTTTCCCTTTTCAACATAAATGTGATCATAAATATATTCTTATTCATTCACTTTAAAAATCTAACCTTGTAACCAAGTACAATTCTAACAGTGTCAATCAACCTAATGGCATGATAAGAGCAATGCAGCATAAACTCAATCTATAAAATAAGTCAGTTTATTAGAACTTAGAGTACTATCCATAGGTGACTATGTTCACTTTGTGGATTGTATATAAGCAAGTTGACATGTAATTACAAATAGGAAAATTAAGCAGAGGATGTCTTGTTAGCACTACTTAGCAAACGCTACAAATTACTCTCTAAATTACTTAAAAGTTAGCAAACCAAAGGAAGTTGCAAAAAACTCGGGCTCTCCAAATTACTCTCCTGGACAAGATAAGCTGCCATTTACGTATCTGAGATTTCAAAACTAAGAACACCATAGGAAACAATAAAATCACACCTTTCCATGCATTCCCTCGATAGCCTTCTGAGATTCTTCTTCAGTTGCATAACGAAGAAAAGCAAACCCTCTTGGTCTATTTGCAATTCTATCCATCACCAGCTTGACTGTTTGAAGTTAAGCGAATATTTAGAAGTATAAAATGTTACCAACAAATTGATTGGAACTGGCAAATGACTAACAGAATCTAAACCCTAAATTGTAGTCAAGTAGCATAAATGTCAAAGAGGAAAATATCAATATTTCCTGTTCCTACCTTCCACCAGTTGACCAAAATTCTTAAACGCATTTCGCAAACTCTCTTCAGTGGTACGAAATGATAGCCCTGAAAAAAACAAGAAATAACATTTATAAAGTTTTTATTCAGAAATACACATAAACAATCAAATATCAAAGATATTCATAACAAATTACGAGAATTCGTCCTAAAAATATATTCATCAAAAATAATGAATACAATCTGTAGAGTGTAGCAAAATATGGCAAATGACTATTGAATCAAGAGCAAGCACAGCTGGTATGAGTAACATCAAGGTTCAGTACAGATGATTTTTTGCAATGAAAGGCTCCGAAATGCCTTGTTTTATGAGTTGTTTCATTGTTTTCTCAATGAAAAAGCATTTTTGCTAGACAGTAAATGCATTAAAAAAACAAAATATAATGATAATTTAATACCCACACAAAGAGGTTAACAGTTGAAACAAAAAATATGATGGTGGAATCTAAGATTGCATACAAATTCTCTCGTAACATTATTTCTCTTTCTTGATCCTTATGAGTTGAAAAAAATTAAAAGAGATAATATGATGTTAGTAAGCTAGAGACACTGGCCATCTTCTTCCCAGTTCCCACCATTACATTAACTTCTTCTGCATAACCAAAAATTATATAGTGCAAAATTCCCAACAACTGAATTATGCTCAAAATAAAATCCACAATAATCCCAACAAAATTACCAGGCTTTCACTTTTTTTCTGCATACCAAAACCATAACACCATCCCTTTCCTCCAAATCTCATTTACCAGTTAAACACGGCACCACCATTCAGCCACTATAACATTCCAAAGCTTCCCAATGCTAAAACTCCATGTAAAATAATATCTTTCAATGAAACAACGAAACCATCCTCCACAACGAAACTAGCCCTCATCCTAAAAGTTAATGAAAACCCTTCTCTCTCTTTTTTTTTTTCATCCCAATTTTCCATTTTTAACAACAAATAAAATCATTGATGCTCATCAATACCAGCACCCAACTGGGGCGAGACCCACAAAAGGAAAAAGAAAAAAGCTGAAACCTTTATCACTCGTAGCCAAATTCTAGATCAATTTGGATAAGAAAAACGAAAAGGGTAACAACAAGAGGAGAAGAGTAAGAGTAGCTAACCACTGACATAAAGCTTCGTTGAAGGAGAAGGAAAAGAGGGTTTAGCAGTGGAAGATGAGGTTGAGGATTCAGAAGAAGCAGGAGGGAGACACGCTAACACAGAACAACTAGCTTTGCTTCTGAGGATTGATGAGGAAAAAGGGAATGAAGCTGTTCTGTTTTTCGTTTGGCAGCAATTCAGATGAAGTGTGTGTCTGTGACTCTTGATGTTTTTGCTGAAAATGAGAGCATTGTTTGTTATGGGCAATGAAGGTAGAGAACCAGGAGCTACCTTAGGAACAACAACAACAACGTTGTTAGCCATTGCAACTGTTTCCTCAACACTGCCAAACAAATGTTGAAGTTTATATGGACCGGACCGGACCGGACCGAGTTTTTGCTTCACATCCAGAACCCGAAATTTGGAGGATTTATAACGTGAGTGAAAGTAGGCTGGATCCTTCTGTGAGGCTTATGGTCCAATCCATTTAAGGTTTGATTTGATTGGATTTGTTTAGCAGAAAAATCAGACTCAAGTTTTTTAAAAATCACTTTAGTTAAATAAGTCAAATTATAAGCCTTAAAATTTTTTATTAAGTCTAAACTGACGTATCTAGCAACACTATTTTTTAATAAAATATAATTATAAATATGATACATAATATTATATTTATTTTAATGAAATTATAAAATTATTTTAATGATTTGATGATTTGAGTAGAAATAATTTAATTCTTATAAGCATAGTAAAATATGATTTTCTTTTCTTTTGGTGGACTTACAAAATTTTGGTAGTCTCTCACGTGTAATATTTGTGCATATTTTGATCCCATAGTGTGATTTAAATTAGAATGCAATGAATCTAATTTTGGATAATGTAAGTTGTTGCTCCACACTTTAATATTTCAAAATAATTTCATTATTATAAATTTTTTTATACTTTTAAAATCAAACAAATCTTTAAACAAACTTAATAAGTCAGAATTATATAAAGATGAAACACAAACCTAAAAATAGACTATGATGAATCATAAACACAAGTTATAAAAATATAAATTAGGACAAATTAAATTTGGATAAGATCCAACTTAATTTGATAAGATCTAACTTGGTTCAATCTATTTTCATCCCTATGAATGATATTATGATATTTAATGTTTTTAAAATGGATAGGTAATTAAATTACTCACAGTTTATTGATTTAATACTTTAAAATGTGGTTGAACAAATAATATTTAAAATTCACTATTATTATTACTGAGGGGAGAGAGGCACTTCGTGTCCTCTGTGATTTTTTTAAATAATTAAATAAAAACAAATATAGAAGTTAAATATAATTCATAAAAAAAGTAATAGAATAAAAAAATTAATAACATAGAAGCAGTGAAAAGTTACTTGAAAGTTAATTCAGGTTAGAAAAAATATTTAAAAGATTAAGAAGTAATTTAAAGATAAAATTTTGTAATAAAATATGGATATCAAATGAGATATTTCCTTTATTATACCAAGTATAATTATACATTATTGATTTAGTCTATTGTATTCTAATCCGTTAGAAATGTTGTCATGGCTATGTAACCACCATTTTATTGCGATATCGTATTACGATAAATTTAATAAGAGATACAACTATTGAAATGCGAAGTGTATATTAATATATTACATTTTCTAATATATTACATATACTATTGATATACTTAATTCTATTGTATTATTAAATCAGCACATAGCGGATCTTACCAAGTTGGTTTGATTTATAAAAAAAAAAAAAAGGAAGCTATTTATAGACCATCTTGACCTTTAAGTAAGAGATATAACTATTAAGTTTTTGAATTTTGATAAGCAGATATACTACGACTATTCAAAGAAAAAAGAATATGCATTAATAGTGTAAAATAGTTTTACATAATCATCTAATTAATAAATCAATAATGTATAATAAATTTATTAATTTTTATAATAACTAACTTAAATATCATATATATAATTATTTATGATTAAATGATAATATAAAATTATTTTATATTATCAATATTTAATCATTAAACTCTTGTAATATAGTTGTGTAAGTCTATATTTACTACATAATTAAATATGATATATTTTATTAATAAAAGAATTTATTAGACCATTTACAATGAGAGTTGTTTAACAAAAAATTATTGTTTTAGTTATTACATGTGATTTTGATATGTTTAAAACTATAAATCTCTTAATATCATCTATGATTCTTATGAATAATTTTTTTACTGAAACTTGTAAAATTATCTTTAGTACTATTCGAGAACATAAGATCCTAATTCACTATAAAAACTAAACTTTGATAAAATATAATATTTAAATAAGATTTTTTAAAAGAAGATAAGGTTGTTATTTTTTTATAGGCAAATTGGATGTCACCTTCAAGATCCCACACTGCTGCTCCACTGTAATTCTATTATTAGGGAATTCTATAATTATATAAACATAATAAGTAATAATCTATTGAACTTAAAATTTAGAAGAAGAAAAAACCAGAGGGGGCCACGGCCCCTCCCCTAAACGTGATTCCACCACCCATGCTCTCACATATATAGCAATTAAAATTTATTAAAATTTCTAATAAAAATAAGTAACTTTTCTATAACAGGCGTAATGCTTTATTTATCCTGTTAACCAATTAGAAATTTATAAGACTTCTAAAATAATAATCATAAAATTTAATAAATTTATTATACATAATATAACCAATTGGTATATTCTAATTAAATTTATAGAAATATCAATAAATTTTAGTAAAAAATAGTTTTGATTCTTTCTCCAATCCCTAATTACCTTGAAACTAAAATGAATAAGATATATTTTGCGCCCCTATTTCTTAATTAACATTAGTCTTAATCTTATATTTTAAAAATTAATAATTTTGATGATATTTTTTTTTATAATTGATTGGGTGAGAGGCGAAAAATTCAGAAATCTAAAATAAATCTTACCAATATAAAATTTATCACCCATCAAGTAATTTACTATAGTCATAAATAACTGGTTCATTGTATTATTATTAACTAAATAATAAAAAAGAGAGTCACAAATAAGTAAATAACTGTCCTTACGTCTATGCTATTTGAAAGTGCCGTCTCTGAATCCCTAACCGAATCTATCTGATAACAACTTGCGTAAATATATATACTACCCACTGCACACAATCCTAGCCATAAAAAATATCCCAATTTTATTATAGACCAAATTCCAAAAACAGAAAGTTAAACAACAACCATTGGATAGAGAAACTGCACCTTGTGCAGTTACTCTCAAACTGCACCAGATCCTCTTCCCAAACAAGCCTAGTCAGTAAATGTTTACAATCCAACAGAACTTGCACCATGTTGCTGTCACAAGCCAAACTGCACAACAACAACAACAACAACATCTCCAATGCCATTAACATGAGTATGAAGAAGAAGGGTAACAACAACAATAACAATAATCATTGTTCACCGGCTATACTTTACCACTACCCTTGTCCAGATGGTGTTTTTGCTGCCCTTGCTGCACACCTTTACTTTAAGGCCACTTCATTATTATCCCCTCTTTTCTTTCCCAACACTGTCTACAACCCCCTCAGGTTTTTGCCTCATTCAGTATCTACTTTTTGTACCCTTCCATTCTGCTTTCAATCATTGCTATGCTTTTTTATTCATGTATATATTCTTTTTTTTGTCTTGGATTGCAATTTTCAGTGCTGAAGATCTTCCTCTGAATGAAATTGGTGATCTTTATCTCTTAGATTTTGTGGGGCCTGATGGTTTTGTTCAGGAAATCTCCACCAAAGTTCCAAGGTGTTTACTTTCATTATTTCTTCCTATTCTCAAGATGCATTTTTTGAATTTTTTTCTTTTTCTTGGAAGTATTATTATAGGATTTAGTTGTCTTAGTGTTGTGTTGTTTTCTTGGGGTGTAGGGTGATTGTTTTGGACCATCACAAAAGTGCCCTTGAGAGGCTGGGCAATGAGGCTTCTCTTGGTGAGAATGTGGCTAAGGTTATTGACATGGAGAGGAGTGGGGCTACTATTGCTTTTGATTACTTCAAAGATAGGATTTTGAGTCCTGATGTTGCGGTTAAGCACCCGTCAGTGCTCGAAGAATTTGAGCGTGTCAGGCAAATTTTTCTGTATATTGAGGATGGGGACCTTTGGAGGTGGAGACTCCCAAACAGCAAAGCTTTTAGAAGCGGTTTGAAGGATTTGAACATTGAATTTGATGCCAGGAAAAACCCTTCCTTGTTTGATCAGGTAATTGCTTGCACTTTTTGCCTTACATTGTTTTTACCAGCCTTTCTGCTTTATCATTAGAATTTGATTGAAATACACTAACAAAGTAAAGGATTTTTATGTTGTCATTCAATCACGGATTGTCATATAATTCAAAATTGTTGACTTTTGTTATAATTTCATTAAAAGTCACGTTTCTGATAAATTAGTTGATAGTGTGAAAATCTTTATGCTAACAGTGTATCAAAATTAAACTCTTATTATTATTGTCATTATTAATTATTAATATTATTTGAGTTTGTATTATTGTTGTCTAATTGAACATGCGCATTGATAAGTTGCTTGAAGATGTTTTGCTCCCTTGTTTTCTGCTATAAATTTGTCCATGAGTTCATTGTGGTGATTCTACTTTATTTACAGTAAGTAGCTGGCATAAATTTTCACTGCCTCAGTAGGAGAGATAGTTCTTTGTTTTTACACTTAAAATGTGGCTGGGATAATAAGTGAATGCAGGATAGATGCCACCAAGATAATGAGATGAACTGACATTGTTTGTCCTTCCTTTATGCATATAGTTGAAATAATTGGCAATCTTGTGAATTATGGCAGTTGCTTTCACTAGACTTGGATAATATTATTAGTAAAGGCAAGCTGAGCTTATCGGACAAGCAAAAATTAATCGATGAATATCTAAGGAAGTCATATGAAATTGCCCTTGGGAATGCTGAATTTGGCCATTGCCTGGTATGTTTGATTTTTCCTTCTTTAAAAATCCTTCTACTTCCTCTCCTCCTTCCTTCTATGCCTTGCTTTTGCAGTCAAATTTCTTGAAACCATCAGTCTGCAATTTTGGTTATGCATGTATCTGCTAATTTCTAATATATATGTTGAGTCTTTGTTGTGTTTTGTGACACCCTTATCTTGGTTAGAAGGAGAAAACAAATGAAAATGTTGTTGTCTTCAACTATTTGTATTTGTAGGCTGTCAATGTGGATACTGCTGTTTCAGAGTTGAGAAGTGAATTGGGACATCAATTAGCTACTAAAAGCCAGAAAATGAATCTGAGGTTTGTTCGTTTTATTTTCTTGTCAATTTTGGTTAAATCATATTGCTGTTATTCTCCATTTGAGTTCTTGGAAAATCCCTTATTTAGTGATATTTCCTAGTTGTAGTATTACAGAGGTTATGTGGTAGAAATTTAAAGTTTTTCCTCTTTCCCTCTTCTCCCTAACAAAACTTTATTAAGAAGCATATTGAGGTGAGTGTTGGAGATTCCTCATTGACTATTGACTAGTGATATGACCCAAATAATATATATATGTGAGGAGCAACTCTTATCCTGAGTTAGCTTTTAGGATTGAATTAGGTCGGTATCCAAATTTAAAGATGTAGGGTGAGGATTGCCCCTTACATATATATACTATTTTAGCCATAGCACTAGCCAATATCAGATCTTCAACAACAAGGGCAATGTGTTAATTTGATTGAGTTCAGAAATTAATTTATATAACTAGGTATGTATTTCCTATTGGGAATTACTCCCTCCGTCCCTAATTATAAGACCCTTTTCAAAAAATTGTTTGTCCCTTTTTATAAGATCCTTTTCTAATTTCTAGATGTATTAATTATTTTTTTCCTACATACCCTTACTTAATTATTGTCTCTAAACATTAATGAAAAACAATCAAGTGGATAAAGAGATAAGAAAAGGATAATTTTAGAATGATTGTACAAATAATTGACAAATTTAATGTGATTAACTAAGCTAATTATTTTCTTAAGGGGCATAAATTAGCTAAAAGGGTCTTCTAATTAGGGATGGAGGGAGTAAATGTTTAATAGCAAAAGGATTTTCAAATTCTGAATCTGGGCTTTCTACAGGAGGATGAAAACAAGGGATTTTATAGAACTCTTTCCTCTATTATCTATGAAGGTGTCCTGAGAATAAAAGGAAAAGGAAGATGAAGCTGAGAGTGGAGGTGGGGAAGAAATTAAAGAATAGAAATATATGCATATGCAGTAAAAACTCAAAATTTCAATAATTCTGTAGTTTTATGGTTAGGCACTCCTATAGTGGGCAAGGCAGCAAAGGGAATTATGTAGGCTATGACAAAATTGCATAAGTGGAAATAAGTATTGAAAACATTGTGATAAAGATAGAGGCTGTGTAGTTCTTGGATAGGCAGTCATTTGGTAGTTTTGGGGAGGCTATTGCCACATGGCAGAGAAGTTTTCCTTCTCTGATTGTAATTGGATCATTGTTGTTTGAGTATTTTCTCCATTAATACATAGTAAAATCAGTTCCTATCATATAATGACTGCCTAATTTATTTCAAGTACAAAATTCATTGGTTTGAACTGATAGTTATGCATTGGAGAATGATTTAGTTGAAATCAGCGGATAATTAAGAATATATCCAGAATTTCTAAAGGAGCAGATAATTAAGACAGTATAGATTTACTTTCAGGATTTAGAAGGGACACTTGAAGGAACTCAAAAATGAATTTCCAGTCCATTCTATTATTCACTTGGTGGTTTAAAGCTTGTTTCACATGTTCATACATCTGGTGATCTTGCAAATGCATTGACCAAGAATCTATATAATCAATTTCTTGAAATTGTATACCATTTTTTTACTTGTAGGGGTATTGGTGCTGTTGTGTATAATGTACCAGAGCTTGAAAATGATCAAAGGCTAAAAATAAGTCTGAGGAGTGTGGAGAATGAAGATACCACGCCTGTCTCTCAGGTGGTTCCTTTATCAAATTGTGCTTATTATTGCATCGTCAATGTGACTCTTGTTAGTTATACTCGTAAGTTGTACCTAATATCTTTTTCTCTTCTGTTAGGAATTTGGAGGTGGTGGACATCGAAATGCGAGCTCTTTCATGTTAACAGCAGATGAATTTGAACAATGGAAGGTGTGATTGGATTTTTGCACTTGACATGGGGAGATGAAGGAGTACACATGATGTTGTGTAGTGTGAAATGTTTAAATAGTTCTATCAGTTACTGTATTATGCAATTCTCTTAACTATTTTTTGGGTATCAATGTAGTTATTTATTCTATTATGCAATGTAAAATAATTTGAATAGTCTCTCCAATCATCTATAGATTTATTTGGATAATGTCAAGCCTTGTCCATGTAACATTTGTAGCATTAGAAATCAACTGATTTTCAAAATTACTTGACTAAACACCGCGTGTCTAAAATCTCCCCCTTCTATTCCTTGTTCTATTTTTGAAAAAATGATGTTATCATCAAGTTGAGACTTGTGCTGTCAAGTGATGGAGGTTCTCTTTCTTTGTGGAGCCGCACATAAAATCGGTAGTTAATTGAGATTAGAAGCACTAAGACGAGTTTGAATCAATAAAGGTTATGTTGGAAAAATTAGTTGAAAAATTAACATAAAATTGAAAAGTTAATTGATAGCTGAAAATTTTTAAGTAATTTGTAACATCAAAGTGTTCGTTAAAACTGACGTTAAAATAGGTGAAAAATGTAAAATGATATAAATAATATTTAAAAGGGTAATAAAGAAATTGAATAAATATTTTAAGAAAAAAATATAAAAAAAATATAAAAAGTTCAAAGTTAACATTTAAAAAATGTTAATTCAAGTAACATTTTAAAAACTTAGAAGTTACTTAAAAATCTTGTTTATCAAACCATTAAACAATTTTTTCAACTAATAAAAAAAATTAGAAACTAATTAAAATAATTTGTCAAACATTAGCCAAGATGATGTGTG
>PYAF01002719.1:1142978-1187108 GCA_007407185.1 Glycine tomentella | reverse complement strand
TTTTTTTTTTTTTTTTTTTTTCTCTTTTTCTTTTAATTCCTCTATTTTCTCATTTATTTTAATAAAACGAATAAAAACCATTTCAAATATTTTTCTTTGATAATGAAATAAAACCAAGAATAAAATACAATAAGTAGTGAATAAATAAAATAAATGAGAAAAAATTGGGATAATATTAGGTGTTAACACATACCAATTGAATTCTGTATGTATTTTGTATATTTTTTTAGTATCAAATATAAGATTTATAAATATAAATTATTTGTGTAAAATATCTTGTTAATTGTATAATATGCATGATTTTAGTTTTTATTTAATTATTTAAAATAATAAATTTAATTTGGATAACTAAATGCATGAATAAAAGTGTATTGAGTAAAGAACATTAAGGTTTTAAAATTACATAAATACGCATTTTAATTTTTCCTACTTTAAAACATTTAATGAAAATTAATGATTAAAATAAGAATATTTTAATATATAATTAATAAATTAAAATTAAAATTACTTAAAAATTAACAAATAAGTTAGTCTTCTTATGTGATGTTGAAAATAACAAATCTCCTTAGATTAAAATAAAAGATCTAAATTAAAATATTTAAAATTAAAATTTCATCTGACCAACAAATTTCTAAAAAAAATTATCAAATAAAAATTAAATTTATAAAAGATTTCAATTATTGTTAACCATCACCATCAAGATTTCTGCGTTTTTTTGAATTTTAAAATTAATGAATAAGTGTGGTGGGTGTAAAAAAAATATGAAGAAGAGTGGTGCGCTTAGCAAAACTATTTCAGATAGCTCCCTACTGCATGTGCATAAGAAACTGCAAGCATTTTGGCTGGTGCGTGAGTGAAGCAGTGAAGCCTTGAAGGGTCATCCTATTGATTTTTATTTTTTTTACAGTGGAAAAACTGGTTTTATTGAATGGCATTGGAATCCAAGTGTGAAAAGCATTGTGGCTAAGTTAAAGGTTGTGTGGGATACAAGGGGAAAGGGGAAATGAGATAGGTTGGTAATAATTTTTTGGGGTCAGGGAAGAGAAGTTTTCCTTCTCTGATCTGTTTCTTTTTCATTCTCAATTTCCAAACTTACCGTGTATTAACTTTGTAATCAGATCACTGTACAAAGGAAATTCAGTTCCTTTCCTATCACATAATTAGAGCCTAACTTTTTTTTAAGTACAATAGTCATTTCTTTGATCTAATAGTTTCTCATTGGAAACTGATTTACTTAAAATCAGATTGATAAATAAATTTCAATTTTTTTAGGATATATATCTAGAATTTGTAAAGGAGTAGACAATTAAGAAAGTATAGAATTGCTTGCAGGATATTATAAGAGAATCTTATTGATGGAACTCAAACATGGTATTTCCGGTTCATTCTATCATTAACTTGGTGGTTCAAAACTTGTTTTAACATGTTTATACATATTGTGATCATGCAATTGCATGGTCCACAAATCTATATAATCAATTTCTTGAAATTAAATACCATCTTATCATATTCATTGACTCTGAATATAAAATATAAGAATTTGTTCAAACATACAATGTTTTTACAGAGAAAATTAAACCATGAAACTCAACTATGATACAAAAGAAAAAGAATGAGATGATTGAAGTGCCATAATTAGTGGAAAATCAAAACAAAATATTTGTAACATCTTCACCAAATCATTTATTACAACTTTTGCAAACAAAGTTTACTGTTTTCTTATTGATTACTCATCTTTGCTATACGTTTATTTTTACTTTTAGGAGTATTGGTGCTCGTGATAAAGTACCAGAGCTTGAAAATGACCAAAGGCTAAAAATAAGTCTGAGGAGTGTGGAGAATGAAGATACCACACCTATCTCTCAGGTTGTTCCTTTATCAAATTGCTAATTGTATCTTCTATGTGACTCTTGTTAGTTATACTTGTACCTGTTATCTTTTTCTCTATTGTTAGGAATTTGGAGGTGATGGACATTGAAAAATGCTAGCTCTTTCATGCTAATAGCTGATGAATTTGAACAATGGAAGGTGTGATTGGATTTTTGCACCTGACATGTGGGAACATGAAGGAGTTTACAGTTACACATGTTCTGTATGCTGCTCACATTGCAAAGCTGCGTGAAATGTTTTAATAGTTCTATCAGTTACTCTACTTTGCAATTCTCTGTAAACTATTTATTGGGTATCCATGTTGTTGTTCATTTTTTATGTAAGCATGTTTGAATAGTCTCTGCAATCATCTAAGGATTTCATTGGATTAAAATTTTCTTAATGTTAGTCTTGTCTGTGTAAAATTGTAGTTTAAAAATTACTTGAGTAAACACTGTCTAAAATTTTGGTAAACAAACTTAATATAGCTAATTATACATTTAACTGCCTTTCACTGCTAAAATTCCTTCTCCCAATGAAAAAACATGATGAAACTAATTGACACTTGAGTTTTGATTTATATTTATTCCACAAATAACACCCAGATCACCTCGAGATAGAGGTTAGTACAAAAATGTATAAAATTAATGCCATAATATGACCCTAATTAACAAGCCCACCAAACCAAAACAAACCAAACCATCCTCACCAATTAAGTATAATAATAATCAGAAAAACAAAAGTTAAATCTCTTAATAACAGTTATATGGCAAAGGTATAAATATTTATTATATGATTAAATGTATATGTATATATATTATATATTTATATCCAGCTCCCAAGTTATTCACCCCCAATCTGGCCTGCCATTAGGTCTTCAAAATATTTTAGTTTGTAAATGTAACATGTGACACTTCTTCACCGCCAACCATTGCTACATTAGAAGAATACCATGCATCTTCTGTAATGAACTGCATCCATGAATCATCTTTGTCCTCCTCTTCTAAGCATGATGATGATGCCCCTGGTATGTCAGGGGACATGGTTTCACACTCATTAATTATGGTTTGGGAGCTTTCAATTAGTGATATACTACATTGTCCTTGCTCTTCAATATCAGAACAGATTCCATTTTTCTTGAACACACGGCACAATGCATAAGTATCCTGCAAGATAGTTTAAACTAGTGTGAAAGGAACTTCATTTGGACTTTTGTTGGTGACACTTTTTCTCTTTTGGTTTTATATAAACTAATGCAGCCTAAAGTAACACAAAGAATGATAGTGTAGGATTTTCCTAGCTACCAATTGCTTTTGGTCTTTTAGCCTACATTTGAAATGATCAATTAAAGCAGTGCAGTCAAAAATTGAGGCCTAGCTAAACGGATCTACACATACAATGTGTTAGTTAAAAACATATATAAAAGACAATCTCTGAACAAGCCGGTGACATAAAGATTCAAAGACCGCTAAATGTTTTGTCCATGTTTCTTGTTAAGAATATATTAATAATGCTGCTACTGTATCCTAATCAAGTGGACACTTTTAGGTTACTAAAAGGGAGGAACATATATTATGTTAATTTTATTGCTAAATTACATGCCAAAATTAATCATCATGACCTGATTGCCACATCCTGGCTTAGACATTTACTTATAACGAATATTTGTTTGGTACAGTTGACTGGTACCATCCCTCTCCTTTTTTTTATTTTAATTATTTGTAACATTTCTGGGGTATAATATGGTACCTATTAGTCTGTTTTGGTGTTTAGGAATAAAGTATAAAGTGACCGACACAGAATGAAAGTGATGGGAGAATTGTAGTTGCTTTATGAGATGCACTAGCTTTGATGGCTTGTAGAATCTAATAATTCTGGATCAGGAATAATAAGAAGGTTGAACACATAATAATGACAATTGACAATGACACCAATAACTAAAGAATTTTAATCAAGAAGGGATATGGATCATAAGCAAGATAGTTCTTTTGTCTCATTACATTACATTATATATTCTATTTTACATGCATTATAATAATAAAGAAAGGACAAGGTGCAGTAGAAGTGTAGAACTTTGTCATTTTAGAGGTATTAGAGTAACACAAGTAAAGAATATGTCAGCCATAAATTTATAGAGTACCTACTATAAACAACATAAAGTAACGAGAGAAGGAATAAAGCTCCTACAAAAGTTAAGGCTTTCCATGCACGCCATGCAATTTTCACGTTCTTCTACTGTCCAAACATGTACAATGTCTCTCATGTTCTTCATTTATTTCCACAGTTTCAAGTTCTATTTTCACTGTGCTTCTAGTGTGACTCTGATTAACCGATCATCATGGGAATATGGAACTAAAGCTTATCTATCTTTTTTTTCTCCTTCTTGTCTTTGGTGTAAAAGAGGGGCTGAAAATAATCAATGAAAAATGCTTTTGTCACTCCCTTAAGCATCGAACTTCATGCTTTTTAGTTCAAATATATGATGACAAGTGTGTAAAGGGTCAGGTGGGCACCAGAGGCTAGTTTTAAAGACAACAAAAATATTTGCTTTTCTAAGATGTGACTTGTAAAGCTAATTTGGAAGGTATAACTAACTAATTCGCCATACTCATGTACCACCTCCTCCTGCCATTCCCTCATTCTCCAGGGCCTCAAAATCATCTCCAGTTCTTAGCTTATTTCACTCCATTGATTGCAGAAGTTAGAATCCAAAAGAATTTAAACTTAAAGTGGATAACTATTGATTTTCATAATAATAATAAAAGGAGTTTTGATTGCCTTGTGAATATGCACATGACATGACAAAGTGACTACACAAGTTGCATAATTGGTAAATGCATTTTTTTAAGAAATAACCATTTTTTAAACTAAAGTTAACTAATATCACTTGATTATGAAAACTGATGACAATTAATGAATTACAAGAGTAAAGCTACTTATACACATAAAAAGCCAACAAGCAATTCTAACATGAGCACAATACCATTAAGAATAACTAATTAAAAACTCAATATAACATTAAAATAAGTGCAGCAAGGACCTTACTAACTTTTTTCCAATTATTATTTTAATGTATCTTTAATTCTATTGGTTTTGAATAATAGGTACGTATTTATGCAAAGAATTGCTACAGGCTGACTGTTTATCTCTCCTCACTGTTTTTCTGATCTTTTTTTAATCATTTTTTATTGAGTGAGTAGGCATTAATTAAAAGCTTTACAATATAGTGCTATCATATATCTATGTAGAATAATGTTTTGTGGACACCAGATGCTAGTTTATATCAGGTAATATTGATAAGAAAGGAGCCACAATTCGAAAGCAATTGATAAGCCAAGGGAAGAGATGAACACAAGGATTAGGGTCTTGTCTCCTTGTTTCTTATCAGATATGAGGTCACAGGAAGGAAGAAATAGAAAAATACAAGTGTGGATGTATATTGTTAATATATTAATATTAATATAGGTTCGAATATATAATATACCTGTAAGCCAGTGGTGTCCTCACACTCTTTGTCATCAAGGCGATACTCATGCATTACCCAGTCAGTTCTGATCCCTTGAGGAGCTCTGCCTCTATAGTACACCAAAGTCTTCTTCATGCCAATAGGTCTGCTTTGGCATGAAACTCTTCTGTCTTTCCCAGTGGACTTCCAGTACCCTGCACGAGTTGCTCTATTTGTCCTAAACCCATTCGGGTATTTCCTATCCCGGGGTCCAAAAAAATACCACTCTGGGTCTCTACTTGGCAAAAATGATTTCTCTAACCATGCAAAACAATAATAAAAAAATGTTCCACCAAAATCAGCCAATTAGTCAAACAACTTTTCTTAATTGAAAATTAATGTAGGTTATATATATAGTGCATCAAAATAATAGTAAGATGAAGAAAATGTAAATAGTAAATAAAGCACATACATGATCCTCCAAAGATATAGTTACTGGGTAGAGTTTTTCCATATAGATTACGTACCTATCCTAATGCGGCACTTAATATATTATAACTAGATAAATGGCAAACACAAATTCTAGCATGATATTGGAAAATGAAAATTGTGAATGTGCCAGCCAAATTGGGAGTTATAGGTAATTAATTAAATGGATGAATGACAAATAGGAGAAACAAAGTATTTGGAAGAATTGAAGGGTAGTTATAGGAAGAAGAAGAAAACCTGCTAATTCCCATGGTTCACATTTGTAGAGATCAACTTCAGGAATGATATCAAGTTCAATTTCTTGGCCATTGATCTTTCTCTTGAGATAATAGTTGACAAGCTCTTCATCGGTTGGATGGAACCTAAAGCCAGGTGGTAATCCAACCGGTGACATTTTTTTTCTTCTCTTCTTCCCTTCTTTCTCTTCTTATTGTAGTTTCTGCTAAAGAAAGTGTTTTCACTCATCACAACCACCATTGCTTAAAAATAGACCTAAAGGAACCAAAGTTCCTTATCTTTGAGTTTTTTTCTCTCTTTTTCTTTTACAGATTTTACAGATTCTGGCATAACGTTTGATACAAGCCTTTTCCCTATCACTTGATAATATATACTTCCTTGTATGTAGGTACTTCCATTTAAATCATACACATCCTCCATAATCCATTGCTTTCCTTAATATATATACTTTAATTGATGGTCCTTTTTCTTTCTTTTGTGAGAACGTTTGGATACAAAAGAAGGCTAGTCATTGGCCTATAGAGGGAGGGATCTTTAGAGTTCAAATTATATACTAATTAAATGTATCTTGGTCAGCCAATCAGTAATACAAGCAGACACAGCAAACTTTTTAGAAGCAGAAGATAGGTTGATATATAATTTAAATAATACTACTAAACTAGCTAGCTTAGTATATGACACCCTGTCCTGGTCATTGTTTATTTAATTATTGAATAATATGCCTTAACACAGTTGTGTGATGATGATTGAAACAATTAAATTGATTTTGATATCCATGATGCTAAAAGCTGCAGTTTATTGAAATTGTTAGTTTTCCGGAAATGATCCATATGCTGATGCATGTATCATTCTCTTTCAACATTTGTCATTCTTTGTTCTATGAAATGCAATTTTGTTTTTTAGCTTAAACTTTCAGGATGCTATGCTAGATGTTAAATAGATCACTGTATTTCAAGAAATTATTATTTATACACACATATTTAAAGATCAAACTCTTAATTATACACTTAAAGAGCTTTATTTGTTTACTATATATACCACACTGTGTCGATATTTGTTTTGGATCGAGTTAAGTAAAATTGGTTTTAAAGAAATAATTTTGAATCATTTAGTGCAATAAGGATTTTTTAAATTAATCTTAATCATAAAGTTTACCTTGAAACGTGTGTAGTGAGAGGAATAGACTATAAGGCAAACAGGTAATTAATTAGTACAATAGTTTGCTAGTTAGGCTGAGAAACTTTACATAAGACATGCGGCGCATCGAGATCCTGTTTGGCTGTCTCAGAAGAATATCTAGTAATGACTAATTTCCTACACTTACAGTTACATGTCCTGAGAATATACGCACATCAAAGACCATGTTGGTACCATTACAACCTAAGATTTCCAATACTTCAAATCTCAATATCTTAATTGTAATTAATGTTGTAAATAAAGAATAGGAGTTGAGTAATTTCAGTTATTAACGACAAAAACAAACGTTATATATCAATATACTACTGCTTTTGTTATACGGACTATTTAGTTATTCTAAAAAATATAAGACCTAAAAAATTATTTCACTTTTCTTATGATGTAATAAAAAAAATAATTCTAAATATTTTTTTGAGCAAAATATAATCTCATATTATATCAAAATTTAGTCCCGACAAAAGGGACTTAAAAAATTATTCTCATGTAACAAGAATATCTCTTTATGAATATAAATTTATACATATCCTCTTACAAATCACTACCACACTACTCTTTTATTGTTCCTTCATGATACATGCTTAATTTTTTTTCCAATCCCACAAATTTTGTTTCTGTCCAATTAATGTTCTCACAATTTGGTTTAATATCAATTTTATTCCTATATTTTATAATAATTTTCCTTTCCCTATAATGTTTCTCTTTCAATTATTGTAATTGTCAAACATATGAATATTTTAGTAATTATAAGATATATTCATAGGAAAAAATAACTCAATTAAATATATATTTTAATTATTTTGGGAATATAAAAAATAACTAAAACCAATTTTAATATTTAACCAAACACATTTTTTAATAATACTCAAAAATAACATTCTCATATTATATTCTCAGGAAAAAATATTTTAAGGATTAAAAATTTATCCGAAAGCACTCATAGTATTTATAACTTGTGTTCAGTGGAATTGGACCAGATACTATTCGACAACAAAAATACAACTCAGATCTGGAGATTGGTGGAGCACGACGGAGGTGGCGTCGTGGCGACACAATAGCGGTGGAGTACCTACAAATATTTCGACACTCAAGTTAGTGTTTGGGGGAGTTAGAGAATTATAATTGTTTCATATCTGATATCTATTTATAAAATCAAGTTTAGGCCGAAAAGTTAGTTAAACGATTACAGACAAGGGGTCACATATGTCTATAATCTAATCCAAAGATGAGATTGAATATATATAATAATTAGTATATCTGATAAAAATACATAACTATGACTTTTATTTTTAAAAGAAAATTTAGGTGAATTAAGTTGAGTTTCTAGATTTCATCAAGTCCTCAAAGTTCATTAAATGTTTATAAAAGTATTTATATACTGTCACTCACAAACAAAATCTTTACATTAACAGTAAAATTTAATTACATTTATAAAATATGAATTTGATCCTTATTAATTAATTCAATCTTTATTAGCATAACTATCACTTTCTATCAATTGTTATAAGTCACGCTAATTATGCTTTGTTCTGTCTTTAATGAAAAATAAAAGAATTGAATTTCATATTGATTAGAGTCTGGTAGGATATAAGATTAAATGTTTATGATAATATTTTTATTAAAAAAATTTATATTTTCAGTAAAAGTGTTCTAAAAAAAACAATTATAACTTGTATAAAAAAGATTCTTAGTAATTTACTACTTCATTCAAGCCTGATTTTTATAACATTTATTTTTTGCCTATTCAAGAATACTCTTGATGAACTTAGGATCGGCTATGACCTTTAATAGAAGTCAACTTATTTAATATAGAGTTAAGTGTATTTCTTTTATATGCACACTTTCCAAAGAAAACTTTGTTTTTATTTATCTATTTTGTTACAAATTGAGATAATATTAATTTTTATTTATCAATTATCTTTATCTAATTCTTTAACACCTTAGACACTTATTATAAATGAAAAAATAATAATAGAGATTATATATAGCAATAAATTTAGCATTAAATATTTTCCCTTTTTCTATAGCAATAAATCTAGCATTAAATCTTTTTCCCTTTTTTTATAGCAATAAATATAGCATTAAATAATTTTCCCTTTGTTTTGTATTGTTTTGCTGGAGGTCACAAGTCACAACTTCAAACCCCATTGTAAAGATTGTTTAAAAAAGAAAAAATTCCTCCCCATAATATATTTAACAAATAATGAGAAAGGTCCCCTCTTATGGAAACTGTACAACACACTTTAGTCTTTATTCACGTGGGATCATTTATCAAATTTGGCAGAGAGATTCCAAACATTAAGTGATTCACACCAATGTATCGGAAGTAGAATTTGAGGATATAAATTTCCATGTTTAGCAAAGGACATGTTTTAAGGACCACAATGTTATTCGCAAATGTTTTCCTTTTTCGTGTAACATACACATAAAAAGGGAAACTACTGTATTTCCTTATCTTTTCTCTAATTTCTAAATCAACCCTATATTATTAAACTGTGAGTTTTTGTATAGCCTCTGTATTTTTAATTTAACTAAATTTTCAAGAGCTGTTACTTATTTTAACCTTTGGTTTTTATTTTTTTAAAATGATAAGCTTTGATTGCCTGTGTATTTCAGATAACCTTATTTATAATAACCATATTATTGTCTTCAGTTTTCTTCTATGACAATCAATTTATACTAATAATAACAAAATAAAGTCTAAATATCATTATATTGAGGCTTGATTAAGTTTTCAGCTTTTTAAAAATCATGATATTTTTTTATCAAGTTTCCTTTTTAATTTATTTTTCTATTTTTTCTTATTTGATTTCTCTAATTAATGTCATAATTTTTTTTCATTTGTCTTTTTTGAATGGGAGGATCAAATGAAAAAATTGTAATATTTAGAAAGATATATCAAATGTGGAACTCGTATTGTTTAAAAGGAATAAAAATAAATTTTCATAATTAGACGAACTAAATGAGAAACAAAAATTTGAAAGAAGTACTTTTGATAAAAAAAAAGATTATAAATTAGAGTTTGTTTCACAAAATTTTGTTGAATTCTCGGGAATATTGAGATGAGAATATGTTTTCCCATATTTTCTAGAAGATAATTAAAAAAGATTCTCGGACATGTTTTATTTCTGGGAAAATAAGGTTGTCATGCTTATTTTGTTTTTTTATTAATTTGATTCTCATGAAAGGAGGGTGAAATGTGGATTCCTATGCTATGTGATGTGAATCTGATTTTTTGTGTACAAATATTATTATATCCAAGCTACAAATATTCATCCACTATCTTACTATTTCTTTACTTATCAATTTTATTTAAAAATTAAGGATGAGATGTCTCAATTAAAAAATAAGTGACTAAAATCACATACTATTTAAAAGTAAAGGACCAAATGTCTCAAATAAAAAATAAGAGGTTAAAATCACAAATTTAGAAAAATAGAGAAACAAATTACATTTTAGCATTTAAAATATAATAATTTCTTTAATATAAAAATGATATTTAGTAATATAACATATATTCCTTAAAAAAATAATGTAAATCAAACATATATTTTAAATATTCTGAAGAATATAAAAAGATTCATAATAATTAATCAAACACATTTTTATTGAAATACCCATAAATATGTTTCTCATCTAATATTTCTAGAAATAACATTCCAAGAAATCCAACTAGTCTAAGAAACAAACACCCCCAAAAGAATCATTTAAAAATATTAAAATAAGAAATAAAGTAAAATTTAGAATTTTTTAACGACAAAAAAATTGATTAAACCTTGAATTAATAAGAAGTAACTGAATAATAAAAAGACTAATAAAATACAAATTTGATAATCTATTTTGTCTCATTCACAATTTTGATCTTCTATTTTAAAATAAAAATATTTAATCTCTCAACTTTTAAAATAAGTTATTTTAGTCCTTATATTTGATTTAATTTATTTCATTTCAGTTTTATATGAATGAATCTACATTTCATTTGGCTTCAATATGTAAAAAAAACATTACTCCTTACATAAATGACAATATTCCACAATTTAACTCCATTATAAGTTTGAAAAAGTAGTCAAGATTAATTTAAAATTTGTTCATCTAGGAATTAAAATATGATGTGCTTTCAAACACTAAAATGAATAACAAGGTTTTATACTACAGTGATGGATTATTAATTTATACAGTGATAATTTAACCGGTTTGAAATATAACAAAGTCTGGCCACAAGAACTCTTTGAATGAGATTGATGGTAAAAGGGAAATGTAGAAGATAAAGTCAAGCGGCAGAACTATTCATCCATTCAGTTGTTTCGGTAACTTTTCTTTTGCTTCCCTCTTTTCTTTTCGTTTCTCTTTTTTTTTCCCCTTCATCTGCTTTTTTTTATTTTAAATTTTCACCTTGAATCAGTGAGCTTTTGCTTTATAACCTAACTTTCTACGTAATTATTACTCAGCAATAATCCCCATATATCTTCTGGGAGTTTACTTTTGTCACTCCTAGTGTCCCCTTTTCTATTTGGGTGATTCTGACTCTTCTTTTGTGTTTTCTCATTGCTTTGATGTTGTCTTTGATCAAGATCTCTAGCTATAGCCCATTATATATATCTTTCTTATTACATCTTAACTTTTTCAGATTTTGCATATGTTACAAAAGAAGAATGTACTCATTCTTTAGACTTGTTTAGTTGGTCTATATAAATCCAAAACTTTAGTTATTATTGCTTGTTGTCATGTCAAATGAGAACTTACTCTAAGCTTCAAGAACAAGGTCAAAGAAAAAGTAGTTTAACAAATATTTGGTTTATCAAATTATTAGAATGTGATTCCCCTAAATTTTCAATAATCAAGGAACGATATTCAAGATTCCAAAATTATTCCCTTTTATCCCAATAACCTTAAGCTGTTTAGTTTTCAAATGATTTAATTTCCTCCACCCCCTCTTCTAGTTTTCTTCATACTTGACCTCATATAGCATCTCCTTTTTTGCAAACTAATTTGACACTTAAATACAATAATGCATGTTTGATATGAATTTAATCAAGATACATTGTTCATGTGTAGGTTATTTATTTATTTTTTTTCTAAATACAAATTCAAACATAAGGTGAGAATAACTACGCAAAAAGTTATATTTAGACTAATTTCTAATATAAAATCTTTGTATGGTTCAAATCAAATGATGTAAATTAGTATGAGTGATAAAGTTTTTTTTTTAAATATTTAATATAATTACATATTCAAGTTAAATTCCAAATGATATTTAATTTGATGCATATATGAAAATATTTATAATTATCAGAAGAGTGACATGTTGCTTAATTTATATCAACACTACGACTCCGAAGTCCAGAAAATAAGTTATTTCACTCAATTGTCATGATGAAATCATCGTTTATTACTTTGCTTAATTCAACTAGCAACCCAAAAACATGATTTTCCTTCTAATGAAGTTAGATCACTCTTATTTAAAGCACATTTCAATTATGTATTGCGCACGGGAGTGGAGATCAGATCAACATTCAACAGCTACCTATAGCAAAAATATTTTAGACTTCATTGCTCCTTTCAGGTCCAAATCAGCAGTTAAAAATGAATTAAAAATTTAACTTATCAATAGCAAGGTCAAAATATTGGAATTTCCCTAGCTTCTGTGGTACTTTTGGCTATTTGCCAACTGTTGCATTAGCCACCTCATCAGCAATAGTAAACTACTTATGAATGCTCTTTATTTAAGCAAGATAAAAATCATCCAAAAAAAATTAAGCAAGATAAAATAATTTGCTTACAGAAATTCAAATGAGAGCTATATATTAACTATTAAGCTTGAGAGAAAAACTCAAATACTCACTCACGTGGATGTTGGACCCATCCCATTCATGTGACATGCTCAAGTTTCACAGCATACACCATTTTAGGCTTTAACTAGTGGTTTTTAGGGCACATCTTTCTTTTCTCTTTTCTTTCTCCTTTAATTTAATAGTGCATGTCTTACTTTCTATTGGACATGTAATAACTAAGAAATTCATTCCTACCTAGCAATTTAAACTTTTGAGAATATTAATCATCAATTATTAGTGAATAGGATTTGGTCCTCATTATATATCCTTTTTTAAAAATGAAATTTGAACTTTAGAACAAAATTAAAATGAGCCAATGCAAGGTATACGCGCGTATGCTTCAAACCTAACATAATATTTTGCCATATAAGAGAAGATATAATGCATACTTGGAGTCTTGGAGAAGAATATGTGCATGTTTAGAAAGCCAATGAACAACCTCTAAAATTACGTTTGAAAAAAAAGTAACACCTTTGTTACTTCCAGCAACCCATGTTTAGCACGATCCAACGGTTTTCGAAACATATTTTAAGTCTATTTAAATATAAGACTAAAAATGTTATACATATACATATAACTAATGAGTTCATTTGTTTACGATATTGAAAAAATGATTTTGATTTATAATAATCTAATAATTATTTTTTTAGACATTTTAAAAAATAGAAAGTACTTTAAGTTTGTATACAATCATAAAATCATTTTAAAAAAGCTATTCAAAATGATTTTTGATTTTAATAAAATTTTATATTCTTTTCAATTTCTAATTATTTTGAAAAATTAAAACAAATGAATGGAAAACTTTTAAAGTGATACTTTTTAAAAAAAAATTATTAAAAAGAGTTGCAACAAACAAGTGTTATATCTTTGAAAAAAAATTGATTTTTGGCACTTTTCAATGGACTACAAACTCAAACTCAAAAAGATTATCACCCCCCCCCCCCCCCCAAAAAAAAAAGAAAAGAAAAAAAAACCCCGAGTTGCAAATTAATACTACCTTGATGTTGGGCCTTTGCTGCAGTGCCTTGTGGGCTGAATGCGTGGGTGTTTTCCATGATCATTTGGCTTATGTTGGAGTGGTTTGTACTTTCGAAACTAGGCTTCGTAAAAAAAAATTGTAGTTCTTATAGAGGGGTATCAAATGAAAATTTAATAGGTGGTCCTACTCCAAGAACACCACTTTGATATAAAGTTTCAATCAATCTCTATATGATACCTAACCTAACTAAGTATTATTAATTCTTTTCTTAAAAACTAAAAATTAAATATATTTATATAAAAATTGACTGAGAGTATCGACAAGTGATAGTTTAAGAATACCTAGTAATTTTCTGTATGATTTACTCACTCTCTTGCATTGATAACCCGTTAAAATAAATAAGGCAGGGTAGGTTGTTCATTTTTTAAATAAAAAAAAAAAAACTCATCTACCTACAACTACAAGTAATCTTCTATTACATAATAAAAGATCAAACCTCTATTATATATTTAAAAAAAATTCGAACTACTAGTCATTCTTACCACACCGTGTAAGTCACACTTTATAGTCTATGCACCAAACTCAAAGACCACCAAATTAAAACCCTAAAATTACCACAACACGGTCCACACTAGATAGTAAACAAGATTATAAATACAGAACCTGATGTTTCAATAATTATTAAACATATGCACAAATGGTGAGCCTTATTCAACCCCCATGATTTAAACTTTACTAGATCCAAAATATTATTAGAGTAGGATGATTTGGCTTAAAAGATAGCTCAATTACATCCCTCCCAGTCAAGTAGACCATAAGATTATTTGTCAAATCTAGTTTATTACATACTCAATTTTAATCTTACTTAGTAATATATTTATGATTTATCTGATCTATATATTTAATTTAGTCACTACGAAACCAATACTTGACAAGATATTGTCTAAATGTAATCACTGTTATTAGTGTTATATTTTGTTAATATATAAGATAGATATTATATCACACATTGCTAATTTACAAGCAAGTAGACGCGAGCCCGTGAAAATCTTTTTACTAAAAATGTGAGGTTTGTAAATATAACTTACAAACGTTTCTTTACTCTTCTTTTTTTGACACAACGTTTCTTCACTTATTTTTTGTGCTTATATCTTTTAATTTCTTGCAATTAAACGAGATAGTTATGTAGGTTCCATATCCTTATTCCTTAATGAGATTTAATCGTAATGAAAATAAACATGGAGATGGTTTATAAAATTTAGTTTTACCAACTTAGTTTAAATAATAATTGTGAAAATAAAAAAAAAATCCATTTTTATTACTTTTTCTACTATTTTTTTTCTTTGTGAGCAACACATGTGGTAACAGTATTCTCACAGTATTTGAGTGGAAGGATACAAATTAAGACAATTGATCACTTTATCATTATTATCATGAATTCATGATAGACAACTAGACAAGGACAACTCAAGGATAAGGCCCTCTAACGTCCTTACTTCAGGCCCAAGCGATATTGTTAATTATTAATACTCTCTCATATTATACCAAAAAAGATATATATTTTCTCATGCCGAAAAAATTAGAGGAAATCACTAATTTTGGCCTTTTGGGTGTAAATATTTTCTTTCAAAAAATAAGCCCCAAACCTTATCATATTTTTTCTTAATTAGTAATTTTATATTTTACTTATCCTATTAGTTTATTCTTCCTATTTTATTAATTTCAGTGGAAAAAAATGCATATCTTTCACTTATTTTATAATTGTAACCATTGGAATAGAAAGAAAAAAAAAAAAAACCTTCCAAAATGTTGACACCATGTAAGTGAACAACTTTATGGTTTCCAAAAGTTGCACGCACAAATCAAAAAATGTGATAAGCATAAGATACCCTCCGAATATGGACTAATCATGTCTTTAACCGTTCCGGCACAGTTTCTTCTGTGATTGACCAATTTAATATTTTTTCCTCTGTTTTCTTTGTACTTAGTTGAGAACTTTTGTCCATTTGTACATTTAATCAGAAAATAACCCTTATGATCAGCGTATATATAAGCTATATGTGACAGCCTAAATTTATTTTATGCACCATATAATTAGCATAGGGTTCTAGGGCCTAAATGGCATCAGCAATGATTAAATTGTTTAATAGGTTATTCTTCTTGTCTAATCTGAATAAGCCTCATGCTAGTCAACCTTTTCTTTGGTTGTATGCTTCCTGGTGAATTGTTTGGTTGAAACAGACCCTTTAGGCATTTGGTATTGGTACTTATTTATAACAACGATTTCATAAAATATTTTGTCATCTAATATACATGTTTTTTTTTTCCTCAGCACATGCTATAAAGTCATTGCAACTTTCTTGCTTCCTTATACACGATCTTACATTGTTAAATCTTAATTGTTCAACTCTTAATTTGTCAAATGTAACATTCATAAAATCAATCTCAACCCTGCACTATATGAATTAATTGGTAAGAAATTGTTTTAGTTTAACCAATGGTTTAAAAATCACAACCTGAATATATAATTAAAAGAAACTTTATCACTCCTAATAATCTTACATGATTTAAATAAGATTGTTTCTTCTAAAAAATATACAAATGATCTAGTATAAAATAAAAATAAAACTAATACTGTACCTTGCTCCTGTAGATACATACAGTGGCTAAATGTGTTCATTATTATTTTATTTTTTTGCATTTGAGAACTTAGTTAAAGTATATTGTGTCTATAAGTGGGGGGGCATGATCAGCAAGCAGCCAACTGACTACCTCCTTCCACCTCAGCCTTTCCTTGCTGTTTGATTATGAAGAAGGACTCTGACTTCTGACTTATTTTGATTCTTGTTGCTAACTAAGAGGACAAGTGGAGATTTGACTGATCCACAAATATTCTAGAGTGATCCTTGTGCAATATGAGGCCCCCTTTATGAAGATTTAGTATGATCTGCACTAAATTCATCTTATGAGTCCATGTTAGGGATGAGGGGTAGACAAATAGTCACCAACATATTTGAAAAAAAAAAAATAAGACAGTTGTTGAAAAAAACTCAACCATAAAATAAGGTAATCCAAACACATATTTAAATCATCTGAATAGGTTTCCTTTCATCTTAATTTGACCAAATGTGGAGCATTGCACTCTATTTGGATTACCCTAATTTTTTTTCGTTGCCTTGACTTTGTTCATGATATAATTAATTATCATTTACATTTCCCTATAATGGTGGCATTCTTACTTAGGGAGATGTCTCCAACATAGTTTTACTTTTCGCTTCCAATATTTTAATAAGGTACAAGAGAATATGCAGGAACTACTTCCTTTTTTATGACTATCCAAAAGTGGTGGTTACAATAAAAGTAAACCACAATTTTAGTGGATATTGGATTACTTACATCCAAAGAAAGAAGGGAATTTTCGCTCAGTTATTCATGGTATTGTGAATTTCTGGATGAGTATGTTCCCGCTTTCTATTTCGGTGTCCATCAGAATTGAAGCTATGTGCAGAATTTTTTGTGGGTAAATCAGGGAATTAGAAGCCTTTAGTGGCCCGGTCGACTGTTTGCTCTCCCAAAGAAGAAGGGGGTCTAGGTCTTCATTGCCTTAGGTTGGAATCAAGCGCTCTTAGCCCGGTCTCTGTGGGATGTCATTAGTAAAAAGGACTCCCTGTGGGTGAAGTGGGTGCATCACTTCTATATGAGAGATGGACCGGTTCGGACCTATAGTTGCAGTAAACCTGATTCTCCTCTTCTCAAGAGACTGTGCTGTATTCGTGATGTCATTGTTGCTAGAGAAGGAGGCTGCCAGCAGGCTAGTCTAGTCCTTGCATCGTGGACTAGTTCGTCTCGTTTTGACGCGGCTGCTGCTTACGATTATTTCAGGTCGGTCAGGACTAAGGTGAGATGAAGTCGTCTGGTGTGGAAGGCCTGCATTCCTCCCAAAGAGTCCTTTATTTTGTGGCTGGCTATAAGCCACAAATTGCGCACTTTGGACCGTGCCCCCTTCCTTGACAAAGGAACGTTGTGTCCCTTTTGCTGCACCATTGATGAGTCTCATGATCACCTCTTCTTCAAGTGTAGGGTGACAATCCGTATTTGGAGTGAGATCTGTGATTGGGTAAAGTTTCCTAGGAAGAATATTTCATTGCATGGGACTTTAAATAGCATCATTCATTGTCGTGCATCCTCGAGTATCAAGGGTAGTATGCGTTGCTTGGCCCTTGCTTCTACGGTTTATTGTATCTGGTTATGTAGGAATTCTATTCTTTTTGATGGTCACGTTTTTAATCTTATTGATGTATTGGAAAAGATTAAATTCCGTGTACTTAGGATGGACCATTTGATGCACTTATATTAGCAACTCTTTTGTTTAGATTTTGTTGCTTCTCTGTTACAAGTGTGGTAGTTTTTTGTTTATATTGTAAATATCTTTGGAGAATATATATATATATATATATATATATATATATATTTACATATTTTCCAAAAAAAAGGGAAGTTGAATCTCTAATCTACCCTTAATTTAATTTTCCAACTGTTATAAAATATATTATAAGGAGAAGAAAAGTTCAACTGCAAGCAATTTAGGTCCCTATTTTAGAGAATGTTTTACATAATTACTGTTCTCAACCACAGAGCAAATTTCTTTCACATAGATCTAATGTCAGCTTTATCAGTGAGATTTTCAATCAAAGATCAAAAAATGTCTCTCTGACTAACCTTATGCATATTTTTCCATAGGGCCTACTTTAATGCTGGTATGGGAAAAATGTAAAAAGAGTACAAAGCAAACTCGGGGCTTATGTTTTTTTCATTTACATTATTGATTGTAAATAACTACACGTGAAATTTACTTTCTTTAATAGCAACTTTGGAAGGAACTCCGCTAAAGCTGGCCTGAGAAATATTTGTATGATGTACTTGTGATAATACTGTAATGAAATCAATAATTGGAAGGGTGAATTTTGGTGGACTTGCACCAAACTCTATTTATCACTTTGTATACAATTGATATGATATGATAAGAAATAGAAGTGTATATTTTTTTATCTATAAAATTTGAACATAATATTAAAAAATTGATAATATTCACCTATTTGACTCAACTAATTGATCCTTGGTAGGATATATATATATATATATATATATATATATATATATAACATCAACATCAATACGAACAACATCTTTAATTCAAATTAAGTAGAATTGATGAATATGATAAGAAAAGAAAAAGAATTTAATATATACACATGTCTATATATTTTGACTCTCACGCTAAATATGTAATTGAAATTGCACTTTGCACTCTAAATATTCAGAGTAACCTCACTCTAAATATTCATGATCATGCATTAATATTGCACAGGTCAGAAAAAAAAATACAGCTCAGAGTGAACCAATCTATGCAAATTTATGTTTGGATATGGAATTGAAAAGCAAGTTCAGTTGCATTCCCTATAGATGGCTGTTTCAACCATGTGAAGGCCCCGTCAGGCTGTGATGTTGATCTTTAAATTGTAAAGAAAATCACAACAAACGGGAAAAAAGATTAAAAGAATTCAGCTTCTAGATATACTGTCTATATATTTTTATTTGGTTTTTCAGTATTTCTCTTGGTGAGAGGAAGCAAATGTTGCCATCCATTGTATTTCTTATGCCATAATAAGTATAAGGTTTTAAAAAACATTCCGCAATGACGATTTCTACTACCAAGCCAAGGATTTCAATGTCGAAATAACCACAATTGTAATTGCATCCGTCGCATTTATTTACAATTTCCTATAACATCAAAGATTACAACAAAACTACAACCATTCCATATATAAGACCATTATCTACATGCGTAAGAACAAAGTTCCAACGATCTACACCCGAAAATGCATTTGATTTTGGATTTTCCATATGGCACTTCCTAAACACAGAAAAGAGGGACCACTCTACTCTAGGGGGGAAATTGTAAGCGATCGAATCAATGATAGCTGAAATTTATTTAATAATGTGGTTCCACAATAATAAAGTCTTTAAGTTTGTTCTAATTGCAAATAATTGGACGCTTGGAACAAGTGGTGCATTATTATTTTTGCGCACACTGTTTTTGAGTCACTATCTAATGTAAAATAATCAAATAAACAAATGTGGGGATTGATAAGATGGGATACTACTACCAGTGGAAGTATACTAGCATACATAGAAAGTAATTTTGACAATGAATCGAGAGGATTCTTACTTTAATGTTTATTTTGTTTTTATTTATTGAATTTACATTAGAATGTGCTCGTAACTAGTGACCCGCATCTTTTACAACAACGCCTTGGATCAATTTTTTCTCAAAGGATATATAGTTTTCAGGCACTGTCTGCCCAAAATGGGTAAATAGACTTGCCAGAAGGCAACATTGAGGTTCCTAATAAGTCCTGTTTGGTAGGATTGGTCTTTGCTTTCTTGTGCCATTGTTGCTACTGTTTCCTTCAAACTCCTTACAAATATTTGAGGGATCTGAATCTGATGGTTCAATTCACCACTGTCCTTTCATGTGGTTAAAATCAGTGTCATGAGGGAAAAAAATAAGAGGGTACCCCTAGCTCAGAAGGGACAGTGACTTTAAATGGCAAAGATATGCATACTATTAAATAGGTACGGACAATTGATAACGTGACATGACCCTATGTCCTTATTGGCTTATCAAGTGGCATTGGACAATAAAAAATAATAGGGTTACAAATACTAAGGTCACCTAACCACTCACATTATGCACATTAGATAACGTTGGTGTGGTATTTTACTTGGAAATTTGGTCTTTGAACAGTATTGACCTGAATATTTTATGAAAAAACCATATATAATGGTGAGAAATTTGTATTTTTCCTATAAAATATTTTATTGACTAGAACTTTAGAAGAGAAACTTTAATTTGATGTGTTAAAAAAGAGAGAGAGAAGAAAATATGATATGGACAAGAGGCCATTAAGCATGGCTAATCTTTTTGCACCCCAATGGGGATGAAGCATTATATCAATGATATGGGTATAATCCAGGGTCGTGATCCACTAAAGAACCAATCTATTGGTACGGCACTTGCAATTTTCGTTGCTTGAGAAGCCAACCACTGCATATTTGTTACAGGGTAGGTTACAACTTACAAGCGTAGAGCTATAAAATGATAATGATTAGCCATTAGTAATGTCAATGCTGATAAAAAAAAATGGTATTGTAAATAAACTGAGATTTTTTTTAATAAATGTGGTAGAATGGTAAGGCACTTCCAAATCCCCAATAATGCCAGGCAAAGTGCTAAGCTGAGACTACCATTAGAAGATTGTTGTTTAAGTCTAAACCGCAAACGTACAATTTTATTCTGTCACAAATTTTTTTAATTAACCAATGGATATTAGGATATCTTAATTAAGAAAACCCGTCCAACAAAGAAGATTTTAGCGCATCAGAGAGAATTAAACCTACACGGATTCATAAATAGTATGATGTTACAATTGTTAAAAGTTAGGTTAAAGAAAGAGAATTATCTTGGTCTTTACAAGAAGCTGTTCCTAATTAATATATATGGGGCATCTTAAAAGAACTCTTCTTCTTCAAGGCTGAGCAGATCTGCAAGTGATTTAATATCAAAACCAAATATTCTAAAATCAAAATAGAAACAAATTATGCCTAACTAACTAAAAAAAGAAAAGAGGATGGCATAACTGCATAAGTTTTTATAAGAAATATTCTAACCTAAAGTTAAACTTTTTTTTAGACAGGATTGAAACAAATTAAACTCAAAAGCCACGAGGGAATACAAATTGGAAAAAATCCCCCAGCAAAACTAAAAGGATAAAAACCCTGTTTGGATAAGTTTTTTAAGCAAAAATCATTTAGTTTTTCAAAAAAATGATTGTAACTAGTATAAGTTATTTTCTTATTTCACAAATATTTATGGAGAAGCTTATGGCAAAAATCAGCTCCATGGAGTTTATATCAATTAAGTCCCTGCAGCACATCATTATTGACAAGTTCTAGCTATAATTATGCCAGCATTAGGTATCCACTAATCTTTCCAAAAAAGGACATTTCTTCTTTTTCCAATCCTCCAAGACAGATGCTCGTGGGTGTATTTCCAAGTCTTACATATAATATACCCCTCCAAAAATTCCAATAGCACACTTGTGTTTTTGTGATTGGAAACCATTGGTCATTCATCAAATATTGTTGACCTTGATATATCAACGAGTGATTAGGCCTTGTTTTGTGGCAGGGTGACTACTTGATATATAATATATCCGACATTACATGATATTATATCGTTCTAGTTCCTTTGTCTCCCTTTGAAAATAATTGAGTATAAAATGTGTTTAACAGATAATAATATTCAAATATGAATGTAATTATAATGGACAGAGTATGTTTCTGAGTTTATTGATCGATGAATTAATATTTCATGGTTTATTATGGAAGTAAATGACGGGGGAAAATATAAGGGCATGGTTGGATAAAAAATAGTTCATCTAAATAAGTTGTTTTTTATTTCTTCTGAGAAACTACTCTCAAATTGTAGTACAAAAATTCTCATATCCTTTAAAGAATGTTCCAACCCGTAAAGATAGAGAAGAAGTCTTGTATTTTCAATGTTATTATTATATCTCACTATAGTTTCAATAGCATTTTAGGAGGAAAGTGGTTTACCATTCAATACGATCGATGTTTCACATTATAAAGATCCAAAGGATATTACATGATATTAAAAATACTAAGTGACTCTTTTTAAATTAGTATGAAAATGAAAATTAATTGTGAGGTTTAATTGTATCATTTCTAAATTCCATCATTAATTGTTCTATGAAGTTTTTAATTATTATTTTTTAGTAAAGACTCAAATTGAAGAGATTTTTGTTTTAATGTTGCTAATTAGAACTTTCAGCTTCTCAGTGAAACCCCAAACAATCCCATAAGCTTCGATTTATTAGATTAGTTATGCAAATGATTATTGGTTCGAATATTAGTTAAACTTAAAACTCTTCACTCCTCATCAAGGATATATTTTATGTCAATTAAACACATGTTCTTTTTCATAAATTTAACTTGTGTTGTCAACTAAGTTATATTTATTAAAAAAATTATCATATATTAAGATTCTAAATATTGTATGTATTCATTAATATTTGACATTATAATAAGGAAATAACATTATAACAAAGTAAAAGAACTATCAACCCAAGGAGTTGATGGAGTGAGAAAAAATAGAATCTCACATATGATAGGTGATATAGTTAATTCTCACTCATTTTCTTAAAATGAGATAAATATAATTATATTTATAACTATTTTTTGTGTCTCAAAACTTTTCTTTCTTGAACTGAAGTGACATTTTCTTCTCTTAAATTTTATCTACCAAAAAAAACTATCAATCATTTAAAAAATTGTTAACAAGTATCACTAATTAACTACGAATTCAAGAAAAGGACAGCAACTGTACTCTTTTATTTTCATTATTTTAAACTTTGGGATAAAAGCATCTAAAGCATTGACATCTAAATTAAAATATAAATATACCGTTATAAACTCTCAACGATTTGTTTATAATATATTATTTATTATAGTTTTAAAATAAACTTGTGTCTCACACGGATTGACATCTAAATTAGAGAACGATTCTATTTTAAAAATATGAGAACTTTAAAAATATAAATCATATAATTATGTATAACTATTAAAATACTACAAAGTGTGTATGTCAAAGGGCATAAAATTAATTCAACTTAATTTGTTGTCTCAAATTTAATTCTCAAATACAAAATTATATTAAATATTTGAAGAACAAATATTAACGCTTAAGCATGATTGTTTCTTATAAAATATATATGCATGTGATCCATAAAAAAATACATAATTATAAAATAATTGTATACATTTATCTTTTAATGTCGTCTATATTTATTTTCCCTATTTTCATAATAAATAAGTCTTATCACCTAAATAATATAACTCGGTTACATGATTTGGCCCCTAATATCACTTTTTGAAATGGTACCAGTCCACCTTTTAGAAGTAGCACCATTAAATACCAACACAAAGAGTGCGTGTGTGGGTGCCATCTATATTCACAGCCATTGGTGCTTCCAACTCAACTAGAGAACTCTCACAAATGGGATAATTTTCCTCCATTCGTTCTCATTCACTGTTACTTCCTGTTAAATTAATATGCTTAATTAAGTGGGATGACAAGGACGTTGACCACCAAGAATAAGAGAGAGAGAGAGAGAGAGAGAGAGAGAGGCTTCTTTGATCTTTTTATCATGTGATGTGAATTGGGTTGCATTTAGGTCTCAAAACAAACTTATAACATTTTACATTTGTCCTAATAAACCAAAAACATTTATTTCAATTCATTAATTATCATTAATTCATTATGTATACATAGACACACAGGGTTGTGTAAAAATATTATAAAATAGGATATAAACTGAATTGGAGTAATTAAATAATTGAAAAAGAAACTATTCGCGTTTTAATTGTCACCGCAGCATCTAGAAGTGGTGACCAGAGGTAGGTTCGTGACATACAGAAGTAATAGAACAGCCAGCACCAAATGGTCAAAACCAATTCATAGAGAAGATAGTTTATAAAGTAGCTAGAGATTACTCACAGTTGGTAGAGAGTCTTTATTTTTGTCCCCTTCACACACAGATAAGTTTTTAATTTGAGCTATTATGGAAGTAAATAAATCCATCTAACACCATTACTTATTTCCTTTGTGATTATTGAAGAAGAAAAAATCATATTCTACACAATTTCTTATGTTATTATAGAATATACATTTTCATGCATGTCATGAACTTTGAGGTTGATTATTTTAGTATGGGACAATAAAATGACGTTGCTTGTGCATAATTTTTATACCCAACTGTGTGAGTAATGATTCGTAAATTAATTGTGGATGATAATTGCATGAATAATTTTGTCTAAAATTATTTTTGAAAACAATTAATCAATAATTTGCAACAAACAAAATAATATGATCACCAAGTATATAGAATGCGTATATGGCACAAAGAAAAATAATTCCCAAATACTATTTTGGTGCTCAAGTACTTCTCAATCGTCACTTGCCAAATATTCTTGTTCGTTCACTTGGGAGATAAATTCGCAGAGTTATACCAAAGAAAACAAAAATCGCCTAATGTGAACGAATTTAGAATAAGGCAAAAATCTAGCTAGCTTATCAATTTTATTCTCCCATTCTAGATTCCTCCTTAGGGTTGTTGTAACTTATATATCTAGTTATTCATCAACATATGTTTTTCCCTATCACAGTGCCAAATGGGACAAAGGGTATATTCATGTGCAATTTTGTCAATGTAGAAAAGTGGGCCTAGAAAGGAAGATGGAGACAAGTAGTTCAGAGAAGATAATTTATTCCCTGCGTAGCATCTCCAAATAAAAGGATTGGAGAGGAACACTTTTGTAATTGGTGGCCAAAAATTACAGAGTGAAGAGTACTAGCACTTTAAGATAATCTAAACCTTATATTGATTCTAGCAATAGCAACTCTCTTTTTTTTCTTTTTCAAGATTACGCTCTTTTTTTTCTTTTTCAAGATTACGAGATGTTCTTACAATTTTGTGAAATTGATACCTGTGCAAGTATTAAACATTCACTCTGGCCCCCAAGAGATGCATATTGAAAAAACTCAACAAATATCTCCTAATAATAGTTCCTCCAAAAGTATAATCTTATTAAGGGTGATGTATGTTTTATCTCTCAAATTTAGGTTGTTATTTTTTCCCAAATTTAAATTTGCCTATTTTAGTATCTCATTTTTTTAAAAAAAAAAAACTTTTTTTAGTCTCTCTAGTGATATAAAACTATCACAAATTATACATTCAAACGATAAAAAAATTAGTAGAAAAAACTAAAGGATTATTTTTTGAAATTAAGGGACTAAAAAAACAAACTTAAATATAGAGGACCAAAAATAATCCAAATTTAAAGATTAAAAAATATATTTAAGTCTTTATATTAATTATTACAGTAGTGTTTTCGAATTTTTTAAAAAAAAAATCTGAGTCAAGCTGACAAATTAAGTCAATGTGCTGACTCAATAACTGAAACTCAATAACTAAGTTCCAAAAGCATATATTGAGAGACCCTTCCAGCTGAGAATAAACCTCATTACAACTACGAAACACTAAATCATAACTTAAAATCTGTTAGATTTTTACCGAACTTGCTTAGATAAACATTTCTCACGTCGCCTCACATAAGAACACCAAGATAACCGAATCGAAAACATTTAAATAGGACAAATAAAGCTTAAGGTATTTGGCAAATTTAAATAAATAATATAAATTAAATAAATAATTAAAAATAAGGGGCTGTTTTAAAAAAAATGAAAAATGGAGTGTTTTAAAAAATAAGGGGCTGTTTGAAAAATTAAATAAATAACTAAAAATTTATATTTAGTTTTGACCTTCTATTCATATCATGCAAACATTGACTTAAGTATTGGAGTGTTTTACTTATGCACGACCAAAATTTGACTCTTGGGAACTTAGAGATATTTTGTTCTAATATTTTACGTTGGATGACCGATACTTAACAATTTCAATTAGTGTATCTGTCCAAATTATATTCTGATAGATGATCATAGATGCATCCCTGGTTGAATAACAAAGCCGTTAAAAGGGGGGATGGGGGTGTTCATCTTTTATTTTTATTTTAATTAATTATCAAAGATTTAGATGGCAAATAGCAATCATGAGATTTAAGAAATCTTAAGGCATGATGACTTATTGCTCTTGAGATTTCTTAGTACACTTTTTAAAAAAAAAATATTGTGTGCTTGATTTCTCTCTCTATGGTGCTTTGTGGAATAACCTTGAAGTTTTGGCTAACAATATTTTCTGTTGGGTACACATAAGGGAATTCTTCTAGCAAATGTGAGACTGATTGGTCCATATATCCAATCAACCAAGTTGAGGATCAACCAATGAATTGAAGGAGGAGCTTAAATATTTCATCTAAATAGTACTAATAATGTTAGTATCTGTTGTGTTTCTTTTGGTGCTGACAAAGACTCCTCGTTGATAAGCTCCTCAGTGGCCTTGTCCCATTGGCGTAACTCAGAATGTCATGTTTTCCACTAATATTTGGGAAATTATGAAGGAATTAAGAAAAAATAAAAATAAAAAGGCAGAGGGAGATAAAGAATAATAAGAAGGGGGAAATTGGATCTCAAAATGTATCTAGATATATTTCTTCAAGGATAAACTGGATTGATCTATGTTTGTCCAAAAACAACTAATGATGATATCTTAGAATTCAAGTTTTGCTATAATTAATAATGAAGTTGATCGATTGTGTTCCTTTTGGAATTATTTACAGAGTATATCGAACATATATTTTTACTTATTTATTTTGATAAGCATTGTAGAGCAATTGAGTTACGTTAATATGTAGGAAAAATGCTAAATGTTCTATTTGGAATTAAGTGAAGCTCTGGCATAGTAATAAAAAAATAGGTTTGACATTTTGATGAGACCCTTTTACATAGAATCAACATGACAAGTTAACCGAATTATTGCTTTGGTGTTAATTTGAGGAGATATATAAATGTACTTACTTTTTATAGTTTTTTATTATTTTAATTTTATTAACAACATTGTAATTAATTGCTGTAAAAAAACAACAACATTGTATAAAAAAAATTCGGCACACAACAACATTGTAATTAATCAAAACTGTTTCAACTAATGAACAAATTCAAGTAGTTTATTAGATTGATTAAGCTACTTAATCCGAGACTTTTTAAGAAACTTAATAATTATTTCAATCAACATCAATCACTGTCTAATAACTGTTTATATTGTAATTATATTATAATACATATTTCGATATTCAATTAGTTTACTTGATGATTTATCTTGTCAGTTAGTATTTCGACTAGCTGGTGATGGGGTAGAAATTGGTGACATTGTTTAGCAGAGTACGTATTTGAATTATTACATTGTTTTAGGATTAAATTAAATTAAATATAAAAATAATTGCATTATTACTGTAAAATAATACTTACATTATTATTAGAGTAGTTGAACCAATGCAAGAATTGTGAAACAATGGAGGAGATATTGTTCAATTGGAGAAATTATTATAGAATGGCATTCAGTTGCATAAAGTGTTTGTAAGTGAAGAAAAAATAATACAAAATAATATATATATATATATATATATAATTGAAGACAATGTGAAGAATTTATAATATTCATGTTGAATCAAATGAGTTATATTTTTAACATACAAACAAAAGGAAAGAGAAAATGAAAGAAAAAGATATAAATATATCTTTATCACTACAAATATATTAATTTTCACTTTGTTCCTGTAAACCTTTTCCCCCCGTAATATCCAAATCATTACAATAATGTTTGTTATTTCATCACTCATCAGATACGTTGCATTGCTACGTTAAAAAAAAAAATTTTGTAACAACATTGAATGAAATTACGTAAATGTTTTTGTAATCCAAGAAGAGAAACCAAAATCGTGTGAGGGTTGTTCGATTTTTATAATATCTCTAATATTAGATCTTGAGCAAGAATTTTGAGTTAAAGATCTGATATTTACTAAATCTCCCAATAAAAAAGTGAACATATCTTCAACTTAAAAAATGAGTTTTTGTAGAAGAATCATGGAGATATGCACAATATTCAATAAAGAATAATTTTTTTTTCTCTTCTTAATATCTTAAAATGAGATTTATCATTAAAGAAAGAAAAAAAATGAGAAAAATTTTGATAAATTTTTAATCCTATTTGACATTATAAGATCTACCAAAAAAATAATTTAAAATCTCAATTTGAGATCTACTACTAAATATGCTTTTAAGGTCTAACATTTAAGTTTTTAATTATAAAAAAATCGTGAGGTTTAAATATTATATGGGTCATGAACTAAAAATAAATAAATAGACACTAAAACCAAAAACTTACACATTTATAGAGATGACAAAGGAATTTAGGTTAAAAAAATATTTCTGAGGTAAAAAAAATAACTATATTTTATTTTTATTTATTTGAAAAGAAAAATAAAAGAAATAAGATGTATTATATTAAAAGACATGACTAGCCTTCAATTCTTCGTGATATCTAAATTAAATTTGAAAATTTTTAATTTTCCAATAAATTTTTTTCATCTATAAAATTCAAACACGTGCACTGCAGGAATTAGAACATCTCGTGTATTAAGATACTTTAAAGTATTTTATTTATTATTTAGATTTTATTGGACATCTCTTTAGCCTGCACTTCTATTTTTCTTAATAATTTAATTGACGTGTATATGTTGATTACATTTCATATTGTGGTGTAAATTGAAGGATGTTTAGATGTTAAGCTTAAAGTGTACAATTAAGATGGATCTCTTTGATAACTTGTCAAGAATCTAAATATTCATAATTAGTTTCCTTGGAACGTTGAAAGGAAAACTTTTGAATTCAAACTCACTTCCAAAGAAAAAAATAAATTTAAACTCAATAAAAGAATGTTCTAGCTATGAAGAGGTTATTTACAGTCTAACGTAAATAACCGTAAAATAATTAAATTCATGGAGTAGCATGAGGTCAACCTTTGATGTTCCTTTGTTAGGGACTCTTAGTCGCCAAAATTTTCAAAGCTCTCGTACAAGTTAACAGGAGTGTTCATAATATAAGTTAGGATGAGTATATGAAGTTTGAAATTTTGTTATAGAATTTATTTGATCTAGACTAGTTAACAATGTATAAAATGGTATATTCCTGTTTGAATCAGACATGACTATTATGTGTGATTAAGATTTTTCTCTAACTATTTAATTTAATTGTATATCTAAAAAAAGTATGAAATCAAAACAAAAATATTTTATATTTTATATCTCAAAATAAATCATATCAATTTAAAATTATGTTGTGCAATATATTATGAGTATGATTTACACTTAACACCTAATTGTAAGATTTGAAAAGAATATTAACTAATTTTAATAATCTTTTTAGTTGTTTTGATAGGTGCAATTGTAGTGGTTTGTCAATAAAAAAAATTGAGAATAGGATTTGATGTAAAACAGAATCAAGCTTAATTATTCGAACGAATAATCATTGAGTTATCCTCTTTCCAAATAACACATACAAAGAGATCATAGGTTGTTTCAAGGCAAATCTCATCCACATTAATTTCAAAGTTTGGGTCACGACGGCCAAAATCACAAGTGCAAGTTTTCCTGCATGTGGCTTGTCTGCACTTTTCGATACGCTGCCTGGCTAAGTGTCTTATTTCGTTTGTCCAAAATTCATCAAAATTCATTCGTTAAGGATTAAGGAAGTCTTCTTTCATTTTTCGATGGTAAAATAAGACTAAATTCATAAGTTTATTATCCTAGATGGCTGTGAAAATCAAATTTTCAAAAAAAATATATAAAACATCATTACACTAAGATATATGATTGAAATATAATTTTAACAAGATTTTAGACTATGTTAGGTCTAGTTTTTAAGACTCAAAATCATTAAAATTAACTTTAGATCCGGTCAACTTGGGTTAATAAGATAGCATGGATCCTAAACACTCCCCCAAGCCAACGCAATGCTTCTTTAAACACCCCTGTTACCTTAATCGATGAATTTCTATTTTGCTGAGGAAAAAAAAACAATGCTTCTTTAATCCTTTTTTACTTACGTAGTTGTAACTTGTAACTAACGAGAACCACAATGCTAGTGAATCATTTCCCTTTCCTAAAATTGATTCATCCATAAATCTTTACCTATGTCAGAAAGAAAAAGGAAATTAACCATAGTAAAACCGATACTCGCATTATCAGGTCTCCAATATTTTAATGATACTAAACACACGAGATAAAAAAAAAAATATATTGTTGCATTGAAACTAACATTTGCCCTAGTATGCAAATACAAGATTGATTGGCTACTTTATCAAACGAAAAAGAACAATTGATGCGTGCTATATATTAGTCATTTCTCTAATAAATTAAGTCTTTATTAACAACTATCTCTTGTAGTGCTTATATATCGTTCGTAGTTCACAAGGATACAAAATTAATGTTATTTTCAATTATTTGTCAAAAAAAACATTTATTTTACTATGACATTGGTTTAAAATATCCAACTGATTTGTTGTAAGTAATGTCTGCCGAAAAATCTGATGGTTCAATATTAGCTGGATTTTTCTTTCAAACTATATTTTTTCATCACCAAGGACTTAATAATTGCAAATACTACAAAACTTTTGGATAGACGATCAAAATTTATCGTAATTATTCATAAACAAACTATATAACCTCTCCTTTACTCGTTCTCTCTAACTCTCGTGAACCCTTTGCCTCCTAAAGCTTGGTCCCGGTTTCCATGTTTTTCTTTAATTATTTTTAACCAAAAATTCAAAAATTATATTAATTTATAAATATTCTACTTTACACTAAACCTTCTTTACTTTTCCAAAATATTCTACAGCAAATAAAATTAAAGCTTAATTGACTTTTTGTCCCTAGCTTTTTTATTTTTCTGGCAAATTTTATCTCAAACAAAATAATTTGGTACATTTATCTCCAGTTTTCTAAAAAAAACTTGCAAATTTTATCTTTTGTTGTTGAATTGATAGAGATTCCAAACTAATTACACTCTTTATCTCCCCTAATTTTTTATTCTTAGATGAATTTTATCTTTAATTTTTTTATTGTTTAACGAGTTTGATATCTAATTTTTTACTTTTTGATGAATTTTACTTTCATCTTTTAATGTAATGTCAGCATGTCATGTTAACTTAACAACAGAAGATAAAATTTGTCTATTTTTAAAAGAGTTGGAATAAAATATGTTAAATTATTTTGTTGAGAGTAAAATTTATAAAAAACAAAAATATGAATAAAAATATAATTAAGCTTGAAATAAAACAAGTACTAATTTTTTAAGATTTTTAATACGTAATAGTATAATTGAAGCAAAAGTTAACTTTCTAATAACTTACACTACAACAAAATTGATTTTTAATGACGCGGAATCTAAGACAGTTTTTTCAAAACTGTCATCGTCCAAAATGCGATGACATTTTTGTAAATAATTAACTACTTTTAACGACTGTTTTGTAAAAATTGTCTTAGAAACCAAGTGTTCCACAATGGCTTTTTAAAAATCGTCTTTGAAATCAATAAGAAAAAATGTTTTCTCCCAACTCCTCTTCTCCAAATCGTCTTCCCCTCTTCTTCAACCCTAACTCCTCTTCCCAACCATACCCAATTCAATCCCAACAAACAACAAAAGTAATCCAAGAATCTCAATCGAAAACTAACCCTCAACCTCCGTCGAACCAATGGGGATAAGTTACAAGAGGAATATAGGTCCAAGAGAGAAACTAGGAGAGATATAGAGTGATTGATGATACATGGATACGTATGCGGTGCATTTGGCCTTGGCGGCAACGACGATTCCGACGCTGAATTGCCTTCGGTGCATTTGAAGAAGCTTTTCGTAAGTTCTGGAATCCACACCACCTATATCCTCTACGCTCCAAACTTTGAACCCTAACCTAACCCAACCAGACATCTTCTTCGCCTCGAGCACATCATACCCTAATTCAATTATTACCCAATTTCATCGAACCGATCAATAAATCATATACACATTTTTTGTTTTATTTTTTATGTTGATAAAAAATGCCACCAAAGCAACAACAATCGAAAGTTGATTTAGTGAAGAAGCAAAAGATTGTAGAGGACAAAACCTTCGGTCTCAAGAACAAGAAAAAGAGCAAAAATGTTCAAAAGTATGTCCAGAACCTCAAGCAATTCGTGCAAGTGTTGATCCCAAATCTATATTATGTGAGCTTTTTAAAGTGGGGTAGTGTGCCAAGGGCTTCAAATGCAAGTTCTTGCATGATTTGAATTTTCAGAGGAAAAGGAAGAGGATTTGAAAGTTCTTGCAAGTTTTGGTTTTGATGGCTTTTTTTATATCTAAACTTTTGATTTGGTTCCTTTGTTGTCAAAAACAAAGCAAGATTGGGATCAAAAGACCTTGGAGAAGGTGGTGGAGTTGAAGAAAATTGAGTATAATCAAATAAACCAATTGACATTGTAAGTTTTATTAGATTTGTTGAAAACTTGGAATCATAACTGCTATGTTGATTTGTTTGATATTTGGTTTCATTTTTCGTGGTTCACTATGGTTTTGCTTTGTTCTAGGGCTTATTTTGGATGTTTGATGGTATTGCATTATTTTTCACATTGTATTTGTCATTTGGCTGATATTGTTCCACATGATTGTTGTGTGTTATTTGTGTACTATGTCCAGATCTGTAAATACTTTTTAAATGCAATAGAAAAGAAGCAACTACAATTCTTATGACTCCTTAGTTATTCTTTGAATGGAAGAAAAAGAAGATAGAAAAATGATGCACGTAATAACTTGAGATGTGGACTTGCATACATATGGCATGTCACCAGGTTGTAGATTTTGGTGTTGCTGCTCAATTAACAAGGGCTATATAAAGGAGCAAGGTAAATATATTTCATTGAAGTTAATTGAAAGTTAATGGGTTATTGATATAGTATTTTTTTCATTACATTCAGAGTAAAGGTTATGTATGTTATTTTATGATTGATCATCTCAATCGGAAGTTCTTAACCTCTTTTAAGAGAACAAAATTGTTCTTTTGTTTTCCAGTTAGACTCCCAAAGTGAAGGAAACACGATGGTGTAATATTTTGTGTCTACTCTTAATGTAATTTGAGTTGGGCAAATTGAATTTTGAATTTCTATTTTTCTCTTGTATAGGCTATAATTTTCTGTTGTAGCCCTTACCACATTTAATACTTTGTGGAATTGAAAAAGCACTTGGAGTTCTAAATTAGTATTATACTACTCTTCATCTTTTACTGGTTACGCTAACAATTTTTTTATCATAATAGACATTTGTAGGAACACCATTATGGATGGCACTTGAGGTTATTTAGAATACTGATGGATATAATGAGAAGGTTGCAATATATTTAGTCTAAATCTCTTTTGTTATGTTTCTCCTTGGTTTTATTTTTCCACTTTTATTTTCAATTTGTTAGTCATTGTTTTTCTTAGAATCATCACTGGAATATTCTATTTTTGTAGGCAAAAATCTGGTCTCTAGGAATCACTGCAATTGAGATGGCAAACAGGGAGCCTCCACTTGATGATCTTCACCTAATGAGAGTGTTTTTCATTATACCTTGAGAGAATCCTCCATAGGTCGAGTTCTTCAATATCAAACAAGACAATCTTCCAAGTTTTGAACCATTTTATGTAAATTGAGTTTTTCAAACAGAGATGTTATTTTTCCAACATAACATAGTTAATATTTAATCTCTTTTTCTTAAGCGAAATAATCATTTTTCTCGTCCATTGAAAGAATTTGTTTCATTGTTCTTAAAGAAGGTTATTGCTAAGGCAAGTGCCTATGCTTTTCATACACTTATTATTATTTCATTTTCTTTAGTTCTCTTGGCATAGTTGTAGTTCTTATATATTGTTAATGAAAAGGTTGTGCTTTATGATTTAAATAGAGTCAAATGTTCACTTTATGGATTGTATGAGAACCCCTACAATTTTCCATTTTAGACTTAATATGCTTTTCTATAACATTTATTTTTTAGCCGGAAAAGGTAATAATAAGAAATATTGGGCATAAGATATGTTAATTGCATCCTAATTTATTAATAATTGGGATAATATGAAAATAATAGGAATACTCACAATAGCCAAGAGGAGGTGAATTGGTTAATAACTTGGTATTTTAAAATTAATTGAAATCAAAGTTTAGGATCTTTATCACTTTCAAAACCAATAAATTTTTTTACTCAATCAAATAACTTAGTCCAAGAAATCAATAGCTCAAAACAGAACTTGTTGGACAATGAATATGAATCAAAGAATCAATGAACAAGATGAGTAATATGGATAGAGAAACAAAAACACAAGCAATTTATACTGGTTCACTTCACAACTGAAGTTACATCCAGTTTCTTCTAATTCACACTGAATTAGAGTTCCACTATTATAAATTTTTGTTCTTACAAGCTTTTACAAAACCTCCCTTTATCAACACTATATAAAGAATGGAAATCTAAAATCCTATTAGACTTCTAAAGAGCAAGAACTAGAAAACACTACTCTATTCTTTAGCTAAAGAACCTTTCTCTAAACCCAAGCAAGAAGAACCCAATTACAATAGCCAATTACAACAGAAATTCAAAATGAATTTACAAACAAAGATTAAGGAGAAAAACAACCTGATGATCCAATGAATGTAATGCACATGAGTTACCAAGTCAGGTTGAATAGCAAACAAAATCAGAACATGCTTTTTCTTAACCTTGAAAAGTTTCTTGCTCAATAATCATTGAAAGACCTATGAATGTTTTGAATGAAGCAAGAAGTAATAGAACTCAGAAAAATCACTTTTAAAGACTTAGAAGACTTGTGTATACTCTGAAATACGAAGTGGTCAAGTTCTTAAACAAGCCAAGCCTTCAATTTTATTTATAACAGATTTTGTAACTAATTGTAATCGATTAAACACGCCAGATAATCGATTAAAACGCTTACGTAATCGATTAAATTATCACTTAATTGATTAAAATGTTCAAGAAGGTTTTTGGGTTCCAGCAACGAGCAAAATAATCGATTAAACTGAGTTGTAATTGATTAAGGCAGAAAGCTCTGTTTCACAAAATGAACTGTGTAATCGATTACAAGTTTTGGTAATCGATTAAGTCAGAAAATAGGCTTTTACCAAATGACCCATGTAATCGATTACGGATAATGGTAATCGATTATCACAGCAAGGCTCAAAATATATTTTCAACTATCTAATCGATTACACTAAGTAAGTAATCGATTAAAATATTTAACAAAGTAGTTTAGTTTCAATCAAAGGCCAAATAATCAATTAAACTAATAGGTAATCGATTAAGTTGTTCATGAAGGTTTTTTCAGATTGAACGAAGAACAAAATATTCGATTAAAACAGTAAAATATCATTTTTCCAAAAACCTTTTAATCAGATTAAATCTTTAACCAAAAAGATGAAAGCTTTGATGTTTTAATGAAAACCATGTAAACTTGTTAATGGATGAATGAATGCAATGCAAGGATCAACAAATTGTGTTTCTCTTACACTTGATACATTTACTAAACTTCAAGGTACTTCAAATATGTTGAAAGCTCAAAACACATTTCTGAATCAAAGTCTTTCACTCTTTATGATGTTTCCCCTATATCCAACATAATAGAATTATTTGTTTATTTCCTGTTGAAATTTGTAGATGTCAACTTGATATGATGTATTGTTTAGTTTTCCTTGATTTTAAAGATTTTTCTAAGAAATAGTTGAAAATGGGTAATAAAGTTGAAGCATTGTGACTTTTTTTTGTTATATTTATTGTGAAAATTAAAATAGAAATAAAAAATATTTTCTTTTAAACTAAATAGGGTGTTAGATTTCTAATGCTTTTGTCTGAATAGTCAAGACAAATTTTAGTTTTTTATCATGTAAAAATGTATAGTGATATATAATAATTACTTCATTTATTTGTGACTAAAAATTCTACAATTGGATATGGTATTTATGACACACATCCAATTTTACATTCATTTGCATGCTAAACCTTTATTGAGAAAAAGGAAATAATCACTAGATGGTAAATAAACATTAAAATACACATTTTAAAAAGAAAAAAAAAAGAAAATATTGATTTTAAAAAATTGTCTTAAAATGTATATATATTCTAAGATAATTTTTAGAAAAAACATTTTATAAAATTTACATTTTAAGACGGTTAAAAAATGGTTTTAAAATCTTCAATTTTTTAATTTTATAACAAAAAAAAACATTCTAAAAATGTTTTTACGCAATTGAGTAAAAGAGATATTAAATAATCGATGTAAAAAGTGTTTTTTATCTAAAAATTTAGTGCAATTGAGTGAAAGAGCTAGACAAAAAGAATCAAGAATTAATGTTCTTCCATTTAAGGATTACGTTAGCTTCTTCCAGCTATAATACCAGACTCCTCATAAAACAGATTTTATATACATTTAAACTTTTCTGGTTTTTCTTTGCTTGTTTTGGGACCAAATGGACCCATGAGACCGTGTAACATTTGGCATGCTAAAATTTAATGGAGAAAAACAAAATTAACAAAATAACCTTTACATATAAAGTAAAGAGTGAAAAAAGAAAATTAAGTGATGGTGGCGTTTCTGAGCCATAAAAGAAGGGGAATGAGATGGAGAGAGGTGGATAGTGGTTGGAACTGAAAAGGCAAGTGGCGTAGGTGAGAGGGATCATGGGGCGTATTGCTTTTTTATCCCTTTAATATGTATTTTTTATTTTTCAATATAATCTTAATTGAAGATAAACTTAGGATAAATGATCATTTTCATTTGTGAATATCTAAATTTTGATATTTTAGTAAATGATGAAAATTTTGATTTAGAAAATAAATATATAAAAAATATGACAATTACATCTTATATATATAATTTAATAATAAATTAATCTCAAAAATTTATAACTAAATATTATGTTAGTCCAAAAAATATAATTTAATATCAAATAAATTCTTAAACATTAAAATTTAATGTCAAAATGGCCACATGAAACTCATGGTGAAATGTAATTCTTATACTTTTTACACAGAAAAAATAAATTAAAATTTTTATTTTTCAAAGACTAAATTATTATCTATTTATACATTTAACGATCAAAATAATTATTTACTGATATTGTTACATTATGGGTTGTGTTGATTATTTTATATTAAAAATACATTATGTATATATAATCGAAATTTCAAACAACTAAGCAACTAATATGTAGTATGATTAATTTTGATAAAATTAATTTTAAATTTATTAAATATAATATATTTATATCTTTAAATTAATTTCAATTACCGGTTTTTGAATTTTTCAGATTATGGATTCTAGAGTGAAACATGTATTAATGGTGAAAGGAATTAATTAATTAAAGCTGTAAAAAAAAGTCAAAGGAATTAATCTTTATTATTCAACAAATAGACATTATAAAATCATTAACGAATAATTGATTTAAGTTATACGTGTTAAAATTTACTTCAATTAAAAAACATATTTAAATTCTTCATAAGGTATGAAAGAGGAATTAATGTTACTACATAAGATAATATATAAGATATGAGAGATATCATCTTAAGAAGAAAAAAATTATCTTAATTCTTTAATTCATGATAAAAAAATATTCTGACTATTTTAAAATTTAATCAAAATAAATAAAATCTAACTAAAAATTATTTTCATCAATAATTAAACTCAAATAATAACATAACTAATGAATTTTAATTTTACTACATTAATCATTTATCTCCATCTTAGATAAAATAAAAGAAAAAAGTTGAATGTACTAAAGGAATTAGTCATAGATGAGGTGGTGAGGTGAATGAAAATGAATGAGTTGGGTGTGACTTTCGAGGAAGATAAAAAGGACAAACTGAAAGGCTGGCAATGCCAAAGCCAAACATGAATATACGTTCATCCAGTGACTTGTACCTTATGGGACCCACCCACCTTGGCATTTTTTTACCACACCTCATGCCTCTGCCTTAGCCTCGAGCCATAATTTCTCAAAAAGCTTTCTTAAATATGGTCAGTTATATAATTATATTGCAACTTTTATATACTAATAAAGTTACTATTAAACGTTTGCTTTTAAAAAAAAGATACTATTAAATGTTTATTTAGTATCAACTTGTGTGATTAATTGGGGTGCAATTATTTTCACATTGATTTTGTTTTGTTTTTATGAAGAGAGATGTCCAGTCTTGTGACTAGTATGTTAATGTTGGATTTATTTGCACTCTCTTAGGCACTTATGGGAGAGGTACCTTAGAGATCAACGGATCACTGTACACAATAATATGAATGATATAGTCAAAGTATAATATGAATGACATAGTCAAAGTATGGGGTGTGTGCACAGTGACAGCCAAGAGAGAGAGGGTTTTGAATTCCCTTACCTTTTAGTTTTAATCCCTTATTTATAGATATTACCTTTAGGTTTTGTTGCTATCATATCTAGGTCAGAATCAGTAGTTGAGATCTTCTTTGATTTTGTTGAGATTCTGACTTAGACTACTTCCTCTTAGTTGTTAGTCCTTTTTGGGCCTTCTATAATATGGGCCTTTGTCAGGGCCATAACAGTTGCCCATCAGCCTGGTAATCTGGTAATCCGGATTGCCAGGGTGTATATTATGTTGAACTTCTTGTGCATCACATTTGATCGTGTTTGCGAGTGTTTTGTTTGCCTAAATTTGTAGGCTTTTTACTTTACTAACACGGATTCACTTCAAAAAATCATATTTAATCCTAGTTTCGATGAACTTCAAATTCACTTAAATTCTAAATCCTAGTTCAATGAGTTTCAGATTCACTTGAATTCTAACTATGAATTGCCCCCAGACATTAAAGCCAGGTTGAATTTTGACCATGAATTGTTATTTTTTCTTATGATTGTCAAACATCCAAGTTTCTGGATTTATTTGTTTTAACGACAAATTTTTCCCCTAACTCAAATTATTATGAAAAAAGGCACACCCCTTCTAATTTTTTATAAATGAACTCAACACTTTTAGTTTTTTTCAATGAAATCGGACATAATTTCGAAAATCATTTTCACATTAACATATGACTCAAATACTTTTAGAGTTCTATTCAATGACTTGGCCAAAGTCAGAAATATCTTACGCAGAATCTACTTGAATATTCATCTGGTATTAAAACTCATGTATTATATTATACGAATGTTTTATCTAAATCTCCACATTACATTCCAACTTATACTATCGGAATTTAATCCAGACCAAGGACATTCTGTCATGTGTTCAAACTCAGTTTTTACCCAAGACTTCAAACATTTGAACCTGATTAGGGTTAGCATGACCGTTAACCTCCTTAGCCCAGAATACAACTTTGATGCATCATACACATGAAGGTTTATTTTTATACCCACATTTTATCTAAATCCGGATTTAAGTATCTCGGTTTCAGATTTTTAATTAGGCTTTGCCTAAGTTTCATTAGCTGAAGGTTTTAACCAGTTCAGGTTTTATCCTTAAGCAATTACTTCTTGAGTTTTTAACCCTTTCTTGAGCTTTACCATCAAGATATCTTACAACTTGAGTTTTTAACCCGGTTCAAATTTCGGAAGCGTCCTCCCTTACTCTTCGAACCCGACTTCTTCTTTGATGACTTTACATTTAAGCCTGGCTTTGTTCGCCATAGCTTTTTCAGTTGGCTTTGTTGCCTTAATCTTTGATTAACAACCCAACTTTATTCGCCAGCAACATTTATATCCTGGAGGACCGGTACAACATTTATATCCCAGAGGACCAGTACAACATTTATATCCTTGAAGATTGGTACACCATTTATATCTTGGAGGACCAGTATAACATTTATGGTTACAATCAACAAACAACTTCAACAAAAGTTGTATCAAAACATCACAAGAGGTAAGCTTACAAAATAGGCTTCTGTATGAAATTAATTCCTACCACCAGAAATAACAACTAACAAATCCCAACTGTCAAATTGACATATTTCAAGAGAGGAACACACTGGCCAAATTTGAGGACAATGCAACGGTTTAGCAAAGAGAGAACCCTTTTCTCAATATTACTACTCGAAACAAGATAGAATAGAACAGAAATTCTGATAACCTCTATTTGCAGTTGAAACACTCTCTCTTGAAAACGTTTCAATGAATGATCCGAACGGTCAGAATGTAACAACAGATTTGATTAACCTTTCGTTAAAGTTTAAAAGCGAGCCAACAGTTAGTGTGAGAGAAATGTCCCATGCAATACTGCTGTCTGCTTCAGAAAACGGATTCAGAACCAGTTCGGTTTGAAAATTTCTGGTGATGCTACAAGCTTCTATCCAAGAAACCAACCGTTAGATGTGAAGAGTGATGAGTAACTAACTTGCTTAAAAGTTTCAGCAAAATCTAACGGTTAAAAAATGAGACCGAGAAGATTGAAAGATGACAATTACTACCCTTCTCAACATGCGAATTTAGATGTTCTCTTTCTCCTATCCTTTTGAGAGGTACCCTAGAGATTAACGGATCACTATGCACAATAATATGAATGACATAGTCAAGGTGTGGGGTGTGTGCATAATGACAACTAAGAGGATTTTGAATTTCCTTACCTTGTAGGTTTAACCCCTTATTTATAGAGATTACCTATAGGATTTCTTGCTATCATATCTAGGTTAGAATCAGTAGTTGAGATCCTCTTTGATATTGTTGAGATTCTGACTTAGACTCCTTTGATGTGTTAGTCATTCTTGGGCCTTCTATAATATAGACCTTTGTCAGGTCCGTAACAAATTTATTTTCTATACTAATTCAATCTAACTCTAATAATAGATTTGTTTATATAAAATTATCATTATTGCTTTATATTTAAGCATGTAAAACGTGGATCCCTGACAATTATTAATTATTAGTAAATGAATCTTTTAATTTTCTTATATGATTTTTTTTTAATTTTTAATTTTTTTTAAAGAAGTAGATTTATGATTCATATTTTCATAATGATTTTATTTGACTAAAATAAAATTATCTTGCATAAATAATATTTATGATATGCACTAAAGAATTATTAAATGCATTTTGTATTTATTTTATGCATATTTAATTAAAAACTACAAAATGTTGATGCAACATTCCAAGTATTATTAAGTGCATTTTGTATTTATTTATTCAATTAATTATTTTGTATTAAATGCATTTTGTACTTTAAAAGTATTTGCTAGTGTTTTTTTAAAAAAAGTTGATGACACATTTTTAACATGTTTTCATTAGTAGGTAAATCTGATTTATGAGAAACAAACAAAAACATTTTAATAGTTTAATAGTAACATTTATTCTTCTTTTTTTATTTCTCTCTCTTTCTTAAAGAGCCAAAGTTTGGTCAATTGGGTCAAACTGTGAAAGACACACACCCACCATCTGGATTTTGTAACCGTTAGTTGTCAGCGTCACATTGATCCCCACGTTCATCCATTACCCACACTTCCTCACATCACACCCCCACTAATGTCAAGACGAAAAAAAAGTTGAACTTGGACAAAGTAAAAATTGTTGACACTATTAAGTTACTCTCAAGTGAGAGAGGTTATATTTTTTAAAAAAAGTATAATTATAATTAACAAAAAAGAGACACGATGTGTCTTTTTTTTTATTTTTAAAAAGAAGTAATTAAAGAAAATAATGATAAGAGTTGTTTTAGGAGAAATGACATCAAATTTTTTACGAAGGAAATAAAAATAATTATATATTAAAAAATAATTTAGAAATAAGAAATATATATTAAAAGAGAGGTAATTATCTTTATTAATAATTATAGAGCCTTTATTAATAGTTATAGATTAATTAAAACATTAACAATCACCAAATATATGTATAAATTAAAATAAGATTGTAATAACTTAATCAACCTTTAAGTATTTTGGTCGTGCCTTAAATATTGACAAAGATATTTCTGAAGGAAAAAAAAAAACAACGTTTGAAATTTTCTCATGGCATGTATTTACAATTTACAATTTTAATCATTAATTATAACTTATTTAATTTTCAAAGTGAATCTCATTATTTTAAAGAAGCTATATAAACATATTTTATAATATCCGATCAAGTAATCTTAAGAAAATGATGTAACTTGTGAGAAGACCACCTCTAATTTAAAGAGTTAAAAGTTTTGTTTGGTATGCTAAGGAATGTTTGAGAGAAAAGGGGTGACAAATTGGTAGTTTTAAATTAAGAAAGTTGTGTAATGTTAGCAAAATAAATTTAAAATTAAGTCACTAAATTTATTTTATTTATCATTTTATTTATTTCAATCTAAAAAAATATTAAATTAGAGATTTTTTTTTGAAATAAATTAAAAATTAGTGATTGTTTCTTTTTCTTTTAAAATTTGTTACTTAACAATCAACAGCCAAAATATTTTTTTATATAAGAATTATCAAAGTAAGTTTAATTTATCTCGACAAAGTTTTTTATTTATTTATTTAAGAAGTGAATTTTGATCAACATACTTCAATGTTTTGTAACAACAAACAAGGCTATTTTTTGTTGAATAAGTTGAATTATATGAACCAAACAAAGTTGGTTACTTGGTTTTAATACGAATAAAAAACTAAAACAAACTTAGTTATATTTAAGTCTAATATAAAATTTCAGAGTAAGAAATAAAGAGCCTAATCTGACATTTTTATGTACTGAGAATATTTTTGTCCTTTTTTTTCTATCCATAATTATATATCTATCTCGCCATCTCGGACTATTATGGGTATACCATAAATTTTTTAAGTGCGTATTTTTTATTATCAGCTAAAATATTTATTTCGTATTTATAAATAATGAACATATTTAAGATGTGCATAATGTTAGTAGATCATTCTAATAACTTATAAGTTGATTTGAAGAAAGTAAACTTGTTTAATATACAAACTAGCCAAAATAATTTAGATATAAATAATAAACTTATTTTAGTAGTTTTTGACTTATATTCATAAGTTGCTTCAGGTTGTTTATAACTTAGAAGTTATTAAGTTTTTTATTTTATTTTTGTGCACACTAATTTACTTGATTTTTTTTCAATTTAGAAACACTAAATGAAGGTTTTGGGAAGACAGTTGTCACTTTCTAAAACAAAATCCCCACTCAAATGTTTCTTTCTCTTTTTTTATTAATATTTATATGATAATCTTAAAATATTTTATAAAAATATAAAATAAATATATTAAATTTAATTTTAATTTAAATTTATTACAAAATAATTTTAAATTAACTTTCCAATAGTATCATAAATTAAAAAATAAATTATTTTTCTATAGTAAACTACAAGTATCTTCAAGTCAAATAGAATTATTATAGATGATAATTTTATTTTGAATATTTAACACAGTTAAATACTTAAAATTCAATAATATTTTAATATTTTTAATTTGAAGATAAATATGCATTGTGAATGTATAAA
>PYAF01002719.1:1130343-1142878 GCA_007407185.1 Glycine tomentella | reverse complement strand
TATTTCTTAAAATTTTATTCTCATTATTTCATTCTGATTTGAATAAGATCATTGAGGTAATATTAAAGATTTTCTTCTCAATTTTAAAATATATCATTCTACTTTGTTCGAATCTAATAACACTATTTTAAAATCTAAAATATAATTCATTATATTTACATTTGAATCGGATAAGACTCTGAAAAAAAAACAGAAAATATTAATATAGTATTAAATTATCAAATTTGATATAATGATTGTTTGTGCTATTAAACATGTCATATGTAATTTGTTGGACTATAATTATCCTATGTTTGTTGTTATCATTGTAAAAAAATAATTATGATCCTTTGAGATAACACAACAAAAAATATTTTTCTCATCAAATTTGAATTTGTATAAAATAAAATAGAAGTAATATATATCAACATATATATTTTTAAAAAATAAGGAACACAATATTGAAGAAAATAAAAAAAAATTTGATTGGAAGAAAATGATTTTTCTCCATTAAAATTAGTTCTGTTGGGAAGAAAATAAGGAATTTATTTTCTTTTAAGAAAACAAATAATAGAGTCCTTGGAGCCTTGGAGGAGAAGGAGTAAGTGCTTGGAGGAGAAGGAGATGCTGAAACGGATGAGAGAAGAGAACGTGTAGGGACGGAGTGGTCATTTTCAAAGACCTACCCCATCTTTATAACATCTCCAATTCCAAGCTTTGGTGTGTTTTCTCCTTACTCTTCTTCCAAACACCTTATTTCTCTCTCTCTCTCTCTCGTTGGGAGAAAACCCACTCTTCTTTTCTCTGTCTATCTTACACACATACACACTCCTTTTTTATTCCCTTCACTCCACTGCCCAGCTTCGCCCTGTCCATCGCTCACCGTTTGCAGCAGCTGCTATACTTTTCACTTTCTCCCTGAGGTATAAACCGATGCTCATGCTCTGTTTTCCTCTGCTTTGCTCTGCTTTTTTTAAGGGTTTTGATGATAGCCATGATTTTTTTTTCCGGTTTTCTCAGTGTTTTGTTTGATGGGTCTGTTTATTTTCTCGTTTCGTTTAGTGGGTGTTCTTCAGAATTTTTCATTTTCGTGTTTTATTTGACTAGATCTAGTGTCTGTGGAGTGCGTGGGTGGGTGCTGCTGTGGGTGGGTTTGGGTCTGATCTGTTTTTGGTTTAGATTTTTGCGATTTGTGTTTTATTTTCTCTTGGTGGTTTTGGTGTCTAGGTTTGGCTTGGGTTTCAGATCGCATGGTGTTTTTCCTCTTGGGAATTTTTTTCCTCGTTTGGGGTTTGGTTTTTGGGGGTTTTGGTAATTTTTTATGTTGGCTTTGGATTTTGTTGCAATGTCTGGGTTTTCAGTGGTGGTTTAGATATTTTGTGTTTTCTACGAAACTAATTTTTAATTATTACTTATTTTTAGTTGGATTTTCTTAACCCTATACGAGAAGAGAATAATCATGTGTCGCGTGTTTATATTGGGGTGAATATAATCACTGTGTGCTTTGCTTGTTTGTTTTATATTCTTTGTCCAATGTTTGAAGGTTTTTTACCTATACGCCGTTTTGTTAGGGTTTTTGAACTCTTATGATGTTCTGTTTACTAGTTTTTCTGGGTTTTATTTCTGGTAAATGATTTCGAGTATGCTTTCATATTATGTTGTAATTTTATATGGTTTGTTGTTATTAAGGGTATAAAATGCTGTTGCCTGCGTTTTTTATGTGATCCTTGATATTGAGGGAAATTGTGGTTGTTGCAGCTGCAATTTGTGTTGACCCCTTGGTTATTGTGTGTAAATCACTTTTTATCCCTTGGTAAGTGCTGTATGTCGTTTAATTAGTGTGTGCCAGAGTATTTATGATACAATTTTGGTGTTGCCAGGTGATTCTTTTTGCTTCTTGTTGATATGTGCTGCCATTTTATTTTTTTCTTCTTGATGACATGATTTGGTGTTGCCATTTGTTTCTTTTTCTTGTTGTCTATTTGCATTGGCAATGCTGATCACAGAGCTTGCCTTTTGATAATGGATTATTAATTATTAATCACAAACGTGTTCCATTTGTGCAGTTTTCATCATGGTCAGAAAGAGAAGAACTGAACTACCCAGTGGGGGTGAAAGCTCTGAGACTCAACACCCTGCTGAAAGGAGTGCACCTCCGCAACAACAGGCTGCTGCTGCAGCCCCAGGAGCGGCTGGACCCCAAGGAGGCAGAGGCTGGGGTCCCCAAGGAGGACGAGGAGGCTATGGTGGGGGACGAGGACGTGGGATGCCCCAACAGCAATATGGTGCCCCTCCAGAATATCAAGGTAGGGGAAGGGGAGGGCCTTCTCAGCAAGGAGGTCGTGGAGGATATGGCGGTGGCCGAAGTGGTGGTGGTAGTGGTGGTATGGGCAGTGGCCGTGGCGTAGGTCCTTCATATGGTGGCCCATCCAGGCCACCGGCACCCGAGCTGCACCAAGCAACCTCAGTTCAGTCATATCAAACTGGGGTGAGTTCTCAGCCTGCATTATCTGAGGCCAGTTCATCACTGCCGCCGCCAGAGCCTGTTGATTTGGAACAGTCAATGGCGCAGATGGTGCTTCATTCTGAACCTACTCCTACTCCGCCTCCCGCAAGTAAATCATCAATGAGGTTCCCTCTTCGACCAGGAAAGGGTAGCTATGGCACCAAATGCGTTGTCAAGGCTAATCATTTCTTTGCCGAGTTGCCCAACAAAGATCTGCATCAATATGATGTAAGTTCCAACTTTGATAATGATTGGTGGAAAAATTGTTATTCTTCTGTTTAACAAATTACTTATTTGCTGCTTCTGGTTGTTTAGGTAACAATTACTCCTGAAGTGGCATCAAGAGGGGTGAACCGTGCTGTTATGGAGCAGTTGGTGAGGCTGTATCGGGAATCTCACTTGGGTAAGAGACTTCCTGCTTATGATGGGCGCAAGAGCCTCTATACTGCTGGACCACTTCCTTTTATGTCAAAGGAGTTCAGAATTGTTCTTGCTGATGATGATGAAGGAGCGGGAGGCCAGAGGTTTACTTCTGTGTTTATTGCTGATTAATTCTTAGTTTTGATTTCATCATTGTTTCATTTTATAATTTTTTTTTTTTTATATTCAATTCAGGAGGGACAGGGAGTTCAAGGTTGTGATAAAATTGGCTGCACGGGCAGACCTTCACCATTTAGGTCTCTTTTTACAGGGAAGGCAAACTGATGCTCCTCAAGAGGCTTTGCAGGTCCTCGACATTGTTCTGCGTGAACTCCCTACTACAAGGTTCCTGTTACATTTTTTCTTTCTTTCTCTATAGTACAATTTGGTTCTCTATGATTTATTTCTGTTTAGTAAAATTTGTTTCACTCTTTCTGTGACAGTCTTTGCTAACTGGATGTTTGATGTTGTAGGTATTGTCCTGTAGGAAGATCATTTTATTCACCTGATTTGGGTAGAAGACAGCCTTTAGGTGAGGGATTGGAAAGCTGGCGTGGTTTCTACCAGAGTATTCGGCCTACACAGATGGGGCTATCACTGAATATTGGTTTGTAGTAACATAGTTTTAGTCTGTGCACCTATTTCTTTTCTTCTTAGATTTTCGTTTTGTTTTTCTTAACCAGTTTGTTCTGTCAATTTGATTTTCAATCTAAATGCTGACTTATGGATGTGCAGATATGTCTTCCACTGCATTTATTGAGCCATTGCCAGTAATTGACTTTGTAAATCAACTGCTGAACAGAGATGTATCTGCCCGGCCACTGTCTGATGCTGATCGTGTGAAGGTCAGATTTTCATTAGTTAGTGTAACATGATATATCACTGTGTGCAAGCATAAGCGATTGTAACTAAATGTGAAGTGTACTTGCTTTGCCAACATCATTTTTCAGCATTGCTTATAAACAAAATATTGGAGGATTTGATCTAAACTAAATCCTCTATTTTTCTAAATAACAGATCAAGAAAGCTCTTCGAGGTATCAAGGTTGAAGTAACACATCGTGGAAACATGAGAAGAAAATATCGTATCTCTGGTCTGACTTCACAGGCAACCAGAGAATTGACGTGAGTACTGGTAGCAATTTTTGTTTTAATGCAATACATGAGTTCTTCTACTGACTTTCTTTTGGTTCTCATTTTTAGATTCCCAGTAGATGAAAGGGGAACCATGAAATCTGTTGTGGAGTACTTCTATGAGACATATGGGTTTGTCATTCAACATACTCAGTGGCCTTGTCTGCAAGTTGGCAATACACAGAGACCAAACTATTTGCCAATGGAGGTAAAAATCTCATGTTACAATATCATATGGCTATTTTTTTGTTTGACGAACCTGGTTTAGCTAATATCTTGTCTGGTTATGTAGGTTTGCAAGATAGTGGAAGGTCAAAGGTACTCAAAAAGGCTTAATGAGAGGCAAATCACTGCTTTGTTGAAAGTTACATGCCAGCGTCCTGTTGAGAGGGAGCGTGATATCATGCAGGTCAGAATAATGCTGTCTAGGCATTTTTTTTTATGAATTTATGTAATATTTTTCCTCTTTGGTAAATTTGATGTTTTTGTGATTTTGTTTGGTTGGACCATCCCTGCTGTATGTATTCATTTATGGTGCCATTTCTGTATCTGCATTAATTATTTTGTCTTGGCATAATGTGCATTATGTATTTGCATTGTTCAGACAGTACACCACAATGCATACCACGAAGATCCTTATGCCAAAGAATTTGGGATCAAGATTAGTGAGAAACTTGCTCAAGTTGAAGCTCGCATCCTTCCTGCTCCATGGGTATTTTTTTGTGAATCATTTTATTGATTTTTAAACTTCTGCATTATTTTCTATTGGCTTACAATTGACATTTTATCTTCTCTTCAGCTCAAATATCACGATACGGGCAGAGAAAAGGATTGTCTTCCTCAAGTTGGGCAATGGAATATGATGAATAAGGTATTTTCTTGTTTGTTGCATTCTGGTAGCTATACAAAAAAAAAATTCATAGTACTGTTCATTGTATACTTTTATAATTTTTATAATATATTAACCGTATTAATATATGAATTTGAATTATATTTCTTTCAGAAAATGGTTAATGGGGGAACAGTTAACAACTGGTTCTGCATAAACTTTTCGAGGAATGTTCAAGATAGTGTTGCCCGCGGTTTTTGCTATGAACTTGCTCAGATGTGTTATATATCTGGAATGGTGTGTAGATATTCCCTTTACTCAACTTGTTCCAGCATTCAGTTCCCTTGATTATTGATTTAGTTAATTTTTTGTTGTTGCATGTGATCAGGCATTTACACCTGAGCCAGTAGTTCCCCCAGTCAGTGCTCGCCCTGATCAAGTGGAAAAGGTTCTTAAAACACGGTATCATGATGCCAAGAACAAACTGCAAGGAAAGGAGCTTGATTTACTCATTGTTATCTTGCCGGATAATAATGGATCACTTTATGGTAATTTTTCATTGATTGTTTTGTAATTTGTTTACCTTTCATACTGATTAAATTAATGAAAAACATTAATTTTGATTTGTTTTGTGTAGGTGACCTCAAACGTATTTGTGAGACTGATCTTGGACTTGTTTCACAATGTTGCTTAACTAAGCATGTCTTCAAAATGAGCAAGCAGTACCTTGCAAATGTTGCTTTGAAAATTAATGTCAAAGTTGGAGGGAGAAACACTGTACTGGTTGATGCGCTCTCACGACGCATTCCCTTGGTCAGTGACAGACCTACAATTATTTTTGGAGCTGATGTGACTCATCCACATCCTGGAGAGGATTCAAGCCCATCAATTGCAGCAGTAAGTTTTTTTAATTATTTTTAATGGTCCAAACAAGATGTTTTTTGCAATTGACTTTAATTAAGTCATGTGTGTTTAAACTTTAGGTTGTGGCTTCGCAAGACTATCCTGAAATTACAAAGTATGCTGGTTTAGTTTGTGCCCAAGCTCATAGGCAGGAACTCATCCAGGATCTTTTCAAACAATGGCAAGATCCAGTCAGAGGAACAGTGACTGGTGGAATGATCAAGTACTCTCCTTCCCTTTTTCTCATATGTGAGCTGGTTAATGCACATTGGGACCTTGGGGTTGCTTGACATTTTTTAGTTAGATAATATCATGAATCTTAGTTTTCTAGATTATTTTCTTATTTCATTTTATTTTTTTGGCAGGGAACTTCTTATATCTTTTAGGAGAGCTACAGGACAAAAGCCACAACGCATCATATTTTATAGGTAATTTCATGCTCTTGATCAAGCCTTTGCTGTGATTACTCTATGTATGATATTTCATGCTCTTAAAGCTTTTGTTGTGATTACTATACGATTATTAATCTGTTGTATTTTATTATCTGTTTTTTGCGATAATGGTTTTTAAATATCATGTGCAGGGATGGTGTGAGTGAGGGACAATTTTATCAGGTTCTACTGTTTGAGCTTGATGCTATTCGAAAGGTGAGAAATGGTTTTCTTGGTTATGAGAATATTTTGTTAATGCTAATTGGTAACTGAATTTTCTTTGCTTTGTTCCACAACCAGGCATGTGCATCCCTGGAACCCAACTATCAGCCTCCTGTGACTTTTGTGGTGGTTCAAAAGCGTCACCACACAAGGCTCTTTGCCAGCAACCATCACGATAAGAGTTCTGTTGACAGGAGTGGCAACATATTGCCTGGTATTTACTCTAACTATTTCGTGTATACTTTCATAATAACAAGTTCACTGCTTTGGTGCTAAATATAACACTCCTGGAAATGAAAATATTGCAGGTACGGTTGTTGACTCCAAAATCTGCCATCCCACCGAATTTGACTTTTATCTCTGCAGCCATGCTGGAATACAGGTAAACTTTTTTACTCTCTTGCTCACTACATATAATTCTCATGTTATTTTGATGATATAATTTGATGTTGGGTATGTTCTAATGTTTTTGTTTTGATGCTGCAGGGTACAAGCCGTCCTGCTCACTACCATGTGTTGTGGGATGAAAACAATTTTACTGCTGATGCCTTGCAAACACTTACCAACAATCTTTGCTACACGTAAGTAATTTGCATTTGCTTTTCATCTTTTACTATTCCAATTTCTGATCATATAGATATAATTTTATAACTGAATGTTCCTTGTTATTTGTAGATATGCTCGGTGCACCCGATCTGTTTCAATTGGTGAGTTTTCTGTCATAGTTTGTATATATTTGTGCTTTTCTTAATGTGGTTATTAGCTAATTTGGGTTGTTCAACGATTGCAGTGCCTCCTGCATACTATGCTCACCTTGCTGCATTCCGCGCAAGGTTTTACATGGAACCAGAGACTTCGGATAGTGGCTCTATGACAAGTGGTGCTGTTGCAGGCCGTGGGATGGGCGGTGGCGGTGGTGTAGGGCGTAGCACCCGTGCACCTGGTGCTAGTGCTGCTGTGAGACCATTGCCTGCACTCAAGGAGAACGTCAAGAGAGTTATGTTTTATTGTTAAAAGATATGCATGTCAAATATTACTGTTAGCAACCTTGTTTTGTGGAGTGCTTTTTCCCTTTGCTGCTTTCAAACCATCTCCAGTGGTGTGGTCTTTGTGTCATTAGGGTATATTGAGTTTTTTGAAACTATTCAAGGTGTGTGGTGTGTTGAATAAAGTTGTGTGTGGTGTTTTAAAGTATATCCAGTGTGGAGTGTTTTTTATCTGTTATGAGGGTCTGAAATTTGATGCGAACTATGTTTATTGTCGAAAGTTTATTACTTTGTTTTGTTGCCTTTGAGAAGTTGAATTTGGGTGAATCGAGTTTTTGATGAGACATATAAAATTTGCTGCTCAGTGGTTGTAATTAAAAGGTTTAAGATAATATAAAATTTAAAATCTAATAAAATGTTTTGTTGTCTATCGAAAATATAAAATGATTTTGTCAATCAGTATTATAAGAAGCGAGAGAATCTTTTATCATATATTTTTTAATTGATTCCTATGTTTTTTTGGAAATTAACATAAAATTTGTCAAAAATAAAAATCAACACAAGACCAGAGAAAACATGTACATGAAAAGTATCGACATCGATCGTACGCATTCGATTAAACATCAAAACCATAGAAGATATATATATATATATATATATATATATATATATTTTCTTTTTTTTTATCAGTACCTATTTGTTAATTTTTATTAGTTTTTTTGAAAAGAAATTATCCTCTGAATAGCCGCGTCCTTGTGTTTTCAGCGTTTTCTACAACGCCAAATGATGTGATGCTAATTGGTTAATTATTTCGGTTGAAACATACTGATTTTCTATTTTTTGGGGAAATCACGTACAAGACTCAATTCGAATATAAGCCAGGTAGGGTTAGTTAAGAGTAGAAAATAGCTAGTTAGCAACAGCCACATACCTTAAATGTGCATAACCAGTCTTTTTTTGGAAAATAAAATATGAACCTGAATTACGTAGTTAAACAGGCAGCTTTTTCTCTCTCTCGATTATGTGAACAGGCAAGTGTTTGCATATTACTTACATTTAAACGAGTATCGTCTTATATCATTATTTTGTTTTTGCATATAATTACAATTAATTTTCTAAATGCATACATTGTAAAGTGTCTTAAGGATTAAAAATAAAATAAACATAGGATTTAAAACAAAAATAATTTTGCAATGGTGAAAAATTAAACAACACTAAATTGCAGAGATTAAAAATGTATTTAAGTTTTTTTTTTTTAATATTTAACATGAGAATCTTGTGTGTATGGCGTTGAAAATTGCAGAATATAAGCATGATTGTGACGAGCATCCATATAAGATTATGAAAATTGAAGATGAAATTGTAAAATTTTAATTGAGGAAACTATTGTTAAGAAACAAATTAAATTTTTTAAATTTTAATCTATAAGATATTATTTAGTAAAAGATATTATCTTAAAGATATTATTTTTAAATTAGGCATTTATTTTAAAATGTTAGGTCTCTTCATAGATGGATGAATGAAATTGCATGCATGCAAGACACACTAGTCTACTTTTGGCCATGGACATTCATTGGGAAACAGTGGTTAAAGTGCCACAATTTCAAAAAAAATTGCCCAAAATGCCACGCCCAAACAATTTTCTAAAATGCCACACGGCATATTTTGCTGAGTCGTGGGCGAAGTACGTGGTGTGACGTAACGTGCTTCTATTGGACGGACAGAGCGGTCAGCACAGGTGACAAATTTCGCAAGGAGCAGTCCACCACTATCTAAACCCCCCCTCTTCTTTAACCCTCCCTTGCTTGTAAAATTGATAGTGCATATAAACTTTGAACAGTGATATTTTTGTTAGAAATGTCCGATGGAGGCGTATTTTATGTCAATATGATCGTAATTGAGAGAAGTAATTAAAAAAATATAAAATTTAATTATATTAACTAATTAAATAATTAAAAAAGTAGACAATTTGGAAATTTTTAGATGATTCAATCCTAAATCCTAATTTTCAGGCACTTAGAGGCGTTTTTTGGAAAAAATATTTGACCAAATCCCCTTCGAAAATTTGCTCAGGGCTAGATGACTGAATTTTGAACATTTTGATATATAGTATGTCTCCATTGGATAATTCGCTGGTACGTATAAGGAATTACATGTCCCAATAGCGCAACGCCATGTCAGCCCACCAATTTCGCTTGCAGAGCCAACGAATTATGCCACGTGGTATTTTGGCAAATACTATTGTAGGCGTGACATTATGGAATTTTTTTTTTAAAACGTGGCACTTTGCCACTGTTCCCATTCATTGGTGCTGGTTTTGCATTGTCTGTGAAATTAAAGAAGTTCATCAACAACCATACTAGAGGTTCAGATGATTTTAAGTTCACATACTACAAGATTTTAATTCGGGGTTTCATTGCTTCTGCTTTTCTTCTTGTCACACCCATCTCCATGACTCTCCTTTCATTCTCCTCCAATAACTGAACGAAAAGGCAAGTGGAACATAATTTTGGGTCTTCACCTCGTTATTTATTTGTGCTATGTTAAAAACATAATTTGTGTCTTCAATTGTATATTGCATGCATTTGCATAAATTCTACACCACATTATCAATTTTATTTTTCCTGCTTTTTTTGTGTGCAATACATGGTAACTTTTCTAATTGGTGACCTGTTTTGTCCTATCAAAAGCTTGAGGCCTTTCTCATATGAGTAGACCTCACCTTCTCATAAAAAAGAGAGTGTATATCTCACCTCTCCTTATGATCCTTTCTTGTACATTGTTACGTCTCTCATAGCCCCTAGCTTGTTGGTTTCCTCCTTCAAGTCTTGTGCTAAGACATGTCATGCCATCAGACACTGTTCAATTTATATATAATGATTAATTAATTATTAAATATCTAAGAAATGACTATATTTATCTCTTATTTTGTAAATTATTTTCTGTCAGTTTCAATACTCTATGAATCCTTCAAATAGACTCATTTATAGTTTAGGAATCTAATCTAATTAGGAAACAATTTAGTTTAGTAACTTTTAATAACAATAAAGACCAAGTGAATAGTTGAACCTTTTAAATAAGTTGATAATTAGAATTATATATTGGTCTTTAAAGATGCCAATTTACTAGTATTCTCGTTGTTTTTTTAATTCATTTACGGTCGTAGTTAGTAGTACCTTCATAGTTCATACAACTGACCTAAAAAAATTAAAACAATATTAAATTATCCAGCTGCGGTAGTCACATATATATTATTAGTATAGCATTACTGTTAACGCTTAAACATATTTTTATTACGTATAGTAATTTTGCGTTTAATTTTTATCTGCCGTTAGTGTAAAAGGATTTTTTTTGAGGAGCTTAGTGTAAGGATTTTTATTATGTCAATGTCAATAAATAAAAAAATATTTTTAATATGAAAATTATTATAAATGTTAATAAACTTTTCCTATGTAATAATATATAACTAGATGATAGTGTAAAATTTTATTTAAATTAAGTAGTGTTTTCTAACCTCCCTGTGCAGTGTGTACACATGTATACGCAATTGATTTTATACGATAATAATCTGCATTATATAAATAATAGTAGTAATATATTGGTCAGAATTCAGAAAAGCGCTCAATAACAACGTGTGCAATTTGAGTTGGAATAAAGAAAAGAACAATGGTGTTACCTCACAGAACAACTTCATGTTCCTTAAACATTCTTTGCCTCCACTTTTAAATCAAATGAACACAATATTTTGCTTTCTCCTCCATCCTCAACATTTCACGTATTCTTTCCTTGCTGCCACTCTTACTTTCAGACAAATGATAACCAACATTCATTCTTTCTGATTATTCAAATAAATCCAATATATATAAATACTCTCTCCACACCCTCCAAAACAACATGCTCAAAACTACCCTTTCTTAATTCAACACAAATTATTACTATTATCTTATAGTCACTGTCCCTCAAATGGCTTCTACTGCCCCAAACTTAGCCTTGAAGAGATCAGATTCAATCACAGATAGCATGCCAGAAGCCTTGAAGCAAAGCCGGTTCCATATGAAGAGATGCTTTGCCAGGTACTATATATATGTCTATGTTAGTATTGTTCTTCGATCAAAATTGAAGATTCACCTCGATAACTTAATTGTATAATAAAAGTTGCATTAGAAGTAAACATAGATTATTAAGGTAAAGCTCCAATTCTGATCGGAGAACAATATCAAAAGCACCTATAGAATTGTATTAGTTTTGTCCTATCACCTATGTCAATAGGTCATGGTCATACTCATATGAGTTTCATATTTTTTGCGATCCACACTTTGCTCTTTCATTTCCATAAGGTTTTTATATGGGAGGAAAAATGTAAACCAGGTTTGTTGCAAGTGGGAAAAGGTTAATCAAACAGCAGCATGTAATGGATGATGTGGAGAAAACAGTTGAAGATAAAGTTGAGAGGAAAAAGCTTTTAGATGGCATGTTGGGTTACATCTTCAGTTGCACTCAGGTACAGTTTTTGTTAATTTCATAGCTAACATTTTGTCTCTTTAGCGAGACTCAAAAACATGGGCTTCAAGAGAATATAATATGACTTTTGGATCAAATTGGAATTGTGTTCAGGAAGCAGCTGTTGTTCCACCATATATTGCTTTTGCAGTGAGGCCAAATCCTGGCTTCTGGGAATATATTAGAGTGAATGCAGATGATTTGCAAGTAGAAGGTATTGAGGCTGTAGAATACTTGAAGTACAAGGAAATGATATTTGATGAGAAATGGTAAGTGGTTCTCTCTGAAGCTCATTCACATTATTATTATTTTTATCAACAAATGTTAATTGTTAGATTATTAGATTTTTTGTTATCAGGAGGGATCGAATCTGCGATCTTTCTCTCCTTCCCTTCCTTCTTAACCACCCAACCAGCCTTATATCTCTGCTCATTCACATTATTACCCTTTGGCTAGCCATGTTGTGTTTTGTTTGTGCCAATGGTTAGTGCAAATGCTGAACAGACTTGAATGTGCAGGGCAAATGATGAAAATGCTTTGGAGCTAGACTTTGGGGCTATTGATTTCTCCACCCCTCGCATGGTTCTTTCTTCTTCTATTGGGAATGGACTAAACTTTACAACCAA
>PYAF01002719.1:1084073-1115932 GCA_007407185.1 Glycine tomentella | reverse complement strand
TTTTAATCATATTAGTCCATGAGGATTATGATATTTATCTATGTTTTGTCATATTTTTTTCTTCTTCAATCATGCAGAAATAATTTTTTTCTAGACTGAATTTCCATTTACTTTTCATTTTCATTTTTTAAAAATATTTTAATCTTTCTATAAAAAAATTAAAATTATTTTTTAATATTTATATTTAATCCACAATTATATTTACGGGACTGCATTGTTATTCTATCAATAAAACATCATAAACATGAATAACTAAAAAAAAAAAACCTCCATAACAATTTTAAAAGAATTAACTAATTCCTATAACTATTTTTTAAATATATAAATCATAAAATTTAAAATTAAAAGGAAATAAAGAAACATTCTTAAAAAAAGAAAAATAAATATTTTAAAAACAAAATAAATATAAAATTGAAAAAAAATAATTTGGCCCATTGAGAAATCGGTTCTCTAGGATCCCATTTCTCAACGTATAAAAAAAAGTGAAGCTGAGAAATCTGTTTGAGGGAAATAGATAAATAATGATTGATTTACATTACTTATATAAATAATTTTTAACTTGTATTATTTGTGTAATTTTTAATTTTTTTTGTATTTTTGGGGTAAAAAACTCGTCGTTTCTCTCTCCTATGACTGTAATTTTCTGTTTGGATGCTTTAATTATGAAAGTAAGTTATTAGTAATAAAACTCACTATTTTGTTAATCTAATCTAAAGGTTACTTACAATTATTTCAAATTATACTTGGGTGTTTGTTGGTATTTTACATAGTTTTAAAGGACTCAACTTGGGCGTTTCAACATTGATGAAATTAATTGATTAATAAATTTGTGCGAACGGTCCCCTTCTTCTTTTTCTCTCTAGAAAATATCTCGTGAAATTCAGATACACCAATGGGAATTTTTGTTCTGCTGTCTCAAGGGGGATAATATGATGCTCCACAGTTTTCTTACCGTAAACTCTTATAATTGATTTTAAGTATTTAAAAGAAATATTCTTTTATTAAAAAAATCAGTTCATAGAAAAAATAGTATATTTGAACTCTAGGGCGTTACTATGATCTCAAAAAAATAACAGGTCAAGTCAAATTGGTTATGTCTTCTACTAGAAAATCAGTTTCATATTTTTGTTTGACTGAAGAAAATCAGTTTTATAAGAAACTGAAATATTTAAAAAAGAAATATCTTTTGAAAGAAAAAATAACCAAGGTGGGTTTTAGAGTAACGTAAAGTTTTAAAACGTTTTTTATATAAAAAAATCCAAACTAGCAATAATATTTCAATTAGAAAACTTCTTTTTCGATTCAACAATAAAAAAAAAACAGAAATCTTCTTTCTATTTTATGGTCAATAAATGCGAAATGACACATTGAACAGACTCAATAATCAATGAAAAACCATTGACATACTTTAACTATTGAAATTGACCTTCTGTTTCGTGATTTAAGCTAGCGACATCAGACTTCGATACTTGATCCGTTACGTCTGATTCCACAAATAATATTGTTGCATTTAAGACTTAACTATATCTTAGTTAATTAATGTTTATACTTTATTATTATTATTATTATTGTTAATTTTATTTATTTTTCTAAGGTCGTAATATTGCACGTTCTGACAATATTGGTGAACCATGTTCCAAGATAGTGGCCATCAGACACGTGGTTGTCCCAATGTGGGATTATGGTTGACTACTGTTATTATTGATTAATTAAGATTAGAAAGATTACCAATTAATTGATTTGATGGAAATAAGAATTTTAAGCAGAAAATAGTGTTGATCATGCCCATTTTTCTCATTTATGTATGTGAAAGTGAAACTTACTGAATAGCTAAGGATTAAATAGACCATAGTAGGCAAAATCTTAATTGCATTTTTAGGTAAAAGGGGCATTGTGATCCATAGTGGCTACAAGCCAATTGTTTGATCATTCATTATTGATACATATTAGTAAGTGGGAAGGGAATAAAGGGATGCCATTCCCTTTGTAGATATTATTCTTTAGTGGATTCCATGATCAATAATGGTACTGTGATAATTTCACACTGTCGGCTACTATTCTGTTGTTGGATACTTGCATAATAGTGAGAGGTTGGAGGTCACTGGCAATGTAGAATTTGTGTACAACTTTCACCCAAATTAGTCATATATGCCACTAGTTTTGTGGTTATATGTGCAAATGGAGGGGAGCATTTTGTTACTTTGATTTGCTTATGTCCCCATTAGCACATATGGTATATTTAATTCCTATTTGATGTTTTGCATGCACATTTTTGTGCACTTTTTGTTTTAGGATGTTTTCCTAACCATTGTGGATTATTACATAAATTTTAGATTCTGTGACTTGTTGCACTTTGATGCCTCTGTATTCTAGAAAGTAGAAAGGGATTCGATTGTTTTATCTTCTAGACTTATTATCCCTATCATGTGTTTGATAAAATTATTCTGTGAAATCTGAACTTGGGTTACCAAGTGTTTGATGTAAGTCTTGGCTTTATGCATCAGGCTGAATATGATCCAAAGCTAGCGAGTGTCCTTAGAAACGCATCTATGAAGGATATGACAGTGATAATCACAACTCTAAATGATGCATGGGCAGAGCCAGGTTCCATATTTGACCTCTTTCTTGAGAGTTTTCGACTAGGGAACCAGACAAAAAAGTTTTTGAATCACTTGGTGGTAATAACTTGGGACCAAAAGGCACATGCTCGTTGCCTTGCTTTGCACAAGCATTGTTACCAAGTTGAGACTAAAGGTGACAATTTCACCGGTGAAGCATTTTACATGACAGCAGACTACCTACACATGATGTGGAGAAGAATTGACTTCCTTGGTACAGTCCTTGATATGGGGTACAACTTTGTGTTCACGGTACATATATACATTTTTGTTTGCAAAGTAGCTTCTTAAAATCTTCACATTTCACACACACAACCACAAACAAAGACTACAAGAATTTAGATTCAAAGTTGAATAGTATATGCATTGACATAGTAAAGAGTTTTTACGACATAGTAAAGAGTTTTTATGTTGTCAACTAATAAAAAATGTGTGATACTTTTGTTAATTTTTATAATAATTATTTTAGTAGTTATCTTAATATAATAATTATTTTAGTAGTCATCTTTAAGATGACTTTTGATTGATTGACACAGTATAAAAAGTAACAATTATTTATGTCGTGTTAGTGTATAGAAATTAAACTCATTTAATATTTAATATTTTTGTTTCCCTTTGCAGGATACTGATATAATGTGGCTTAGAGATCCTTTCAAACAATTTTACAAAGATACAGATTTCCAAATAGCTTGTGATGTTTTCAATGGCAATTCCTATGACTTGAACAACTTTCCAAATGGAGGGTTTAATTATGTGAAATCGAATAAACGAACTATTTTGTTCTACAAGTTCTGGTTCAACTCTAGGAATGCCTACCCAAAGTTGCATGACCAGGATGTGCTCAACAAGATAAAAAAGAACTCCGTTTCCAACATGAAGCTGAAGGTTAGGTTCCTTAGCACTAATTATTTTGGAGGGTTTTGTCAGCACGCAGAGGACTTCAACAAGGTCTCAACAATGCATGCCAATTGTTGTGTTGGTTTAGAAAACAAAGTCAATGATCTCAAAATTTTGCTTGAGGATTGGAAGAAGTATGTGGCATTGCCTGAAAGTAAGAAAAATCAGTCGCATCCTTCTTGGAGCGTAAGTTGCAGGTAATGTAAATGACTTTTTGTTAATTATTGTTTCATTTATTTAATAAATAGTACATTGATTTATAGAGAAAAATCATTTTAATATTTTAAAATATATCATAATTCTTTAATATTTTCTTATGTGAGTTCTATATGGATCATGAATTTGAATTTGACCCATTATACTTTTGTATAATGGGATGAGTTGTTATGCATACGTTTGAGAGAAACTAGTCTATGAAATTCTTATTTACAATAATTATCTTAAAACTCATAATTATTATAATATTTTATTGGTTCAATGTAAATTTTTTTACGCTAACATTGCAATATTGAAATTAACCGTTATATTTTTAAATAATTATAAATTTAGATTTAGATAATGTGTAATTCTATATGAGTTTTTTTTTTGTTATTTAACTCCATTCAATGTGTTGTAGTCAAAGAAAGTTAAGTCTTAAAAAATCATAACAAATTTGACTACGGAAGTAGTTGGATAAGATGAAGTTACTTATAAATAAATCACATGTACAAATAAAAAGAATAACATGTCACTTCATTTGATGGAAATTTTAATGAAAATCTAATATATCTAATTTTTTTATGCCAAAATATCAAATAATGGAGGCTTCAATTTATGTTACTATCATTAATGGACATAATTTCTGTCACTGTTTTGTATAATATTTCACATTATTGACATCATGCAGGGCCGTGTTTGCAGTAAGACAACTTACGCAAGTGGCTTAGGCCCCCTTAATAATTAAATGTTTATTGTTTAATAACAAGACCCCTTTTAGCACCTTAATTAGGTCCATTAGCATGTCGTAGCTAGGCTTAACATTTAAGCTGTTAGTATAATACTATTTTAAAATCTCAATAATATATATGTTAAGCATTTAAGATATAATAATAATGTGTGACTACAACTAATAAGTAAAATGGACAATTAAGAAAAGAAGAAAAATAATCAAATTATGGTTCTATTTTTGAGAAAATATGAAAGTGTTTAAATCTTATTTGAGATGAACCATGTAAAATATTGAATGGGCTTTAACTATTTAATGAGAGTAAAATATTAGAATTATTACTTAATTATATAAAACATTGATAAATAATTTTGCAACTTCAAAAATTAATGTTTAATATTAGATTAAATATCTTTAAATTTTCTTAGGCCCTAAAATTTCTAAACATGACCCTGACATCATGCAGGACGTCCTTTGAACGTGCCAAACAAAGGAAGCAGAAGAATAAAGGGAGATCGCGACGGGCATTGATTGCAACTGTTTGATGCATGTATAAAGAGGTAGGTATAATTTTCTGCAATTATATGATTCTTTTGAAAAAGTATTGAACATAAACATTTTTTTATTAGATAATGTTGTGTTTAAATTTTTTTAATTTTACTAATAATCATTAGAGTATCACTTTATTTCTTGTTTTATAAAGTTATATACAGAAAATGATATAAACAGTACTCTCAAAGCAGTCTTTTAATTGCTTGTACAAATCTTTAGGGAAGAAATAAAAAATATGGCATTTTTATAAATTAGTAAAGGAAAAATCATATTGTTTACTAGAAACACTCTTAATTTTACGTTTTTGTTGATGCATCTGTTTGTATAATCTAAAATTGTATTTGCTTTTACTCCGAAAAGATGTGATAGCTTCATCTGTTAATTAATTTTTCTTTTTGTTTGTATTATAGTACACGCAAATAGGAATATCTATGAGTCATGTGTGACAAATTTTTTGGATAATTTCTTTTCATCTTTACTCAAGCTTTAAGCAAAACATAAGAGTCAATTATTATGAAAGCGATACATTTGTTGGGTTCCACTACTGATAAACCATATTCATGTTGTAAATCTTCCAACATTTATCTCCTATTAAACAGGTGAATAATTATTCTTTTCTAACTACTATTTTAGTTTCTATTGCTTATGATAAATATTTAATACATCAGAAGGTCCTTGAACGTACTATTTGAGAATTTTTAGTTAGGCTCTTAATGTAAAGATATTTGTAATTAAATCCTCAATCTTCTATAACCTTTGTAATTAGATTCAAGAAGTTAGTAATATCGTCACAATTTTTTTGTTTTTTATTTATTTCAAGCTATCATAAACTAACTTCACAGGCTTTTTTATTTATAAATGTTATTAATTTTTATTAGTAGAAGAATACGAATTCACGATTTCTTCCTCTTTCATTCTTTTTTCACTAACCAACCTTAGAACCCCAGGGACTTAATTCTTTTTAGTTTAAGGACCTAGTTAAATTTTTTCAAATAGTTTAAAAACTTACTTTAAGCTTTAACCTTTAATATACAGAGGATAAGTGAGGAAATTGATGCTTGTCATTCGATTTATAGTATATATAAGAAGTATATTACACGTTTTATCATTTTTTTTCGAATTTTGCTTAAGGAGTCTTTATGCTGATATGGTTACATTTTTCAATTGGTTTTGAAGGTTGGAGAATGATTGACTCAAATTTCGGATCACAGCAAAAGATTTACATTGCCAAACCAATTCTTTTGCATCAGAAAAGAAATGTGTAGAACAGAAACGGTACACATATTAAAATGCAGGAAACAGAGAAAAGTTTGTTCAAGGTGTAACAATTCTGACACATTGTAACTGAATTTTTTCAATGGCTTCTTTAGGCAAAGTTCGATTCCTTACTTCTTGTGATGGTCAAGACTATAATGCTGTCATTTCTTATGTATTTACTTTAATCTTTGCATTTTTATAATCAGTTTATATGAATTTTCCTTAAACGGTAAAATTATATCTTGAAAAACTAAAAATTTCTTTATCCCCCCCCCCCCCCCCCATTCCCTTGTTAAGCTCAGTAAATTTAAAAATGAAAAAAATATTGGTGCAAGAAAAATCAAATTCAAGAAATGAGAATAATTTATCCAAAGTAAATAAATAATAAGATTACATTTTTCCATCATCAAGAGAAAACTTGTGCACCACTATGCTGACTATGTTTAACATGAGGTGTGTTATATCAATATGTACAATAATTCGTACATCCATTCACACTATTAATTTTTGTGTTTATCTCTTTTCATCATTCTGTCATTAATAAATGTTGTACTCGAGAAATAGACACAAAAATAATATTATTGTAGGAATTGTTTGTGAATAACATTTCGCTTTAAAATCAAATCAACCAATACAAATAACATGAGTTTGTGCTAGTGTCGTAAGGCATAAATACTGGCCAAAAAAAATAATTAATTGTAATTTAAAAAAAAATTATGAAAATACTGTAATTTTCAAACTATTTACATATATATAGCAATCAAACACGTTGCAGGTGGACATGTTTGATCACGGTCCAAGGGGGACATGAATGGAGCTAAGTCATGCCCAGGGGGACGTGATTCACCAGGGGGCGATACGTGTTATTTTGAGACACGTGTCATATTGCGGCACGATGCATAGAAACTTCGGAAAACTATAACTTTTGATTGGAATGTCCGATTGAGGCGAAACTGGTGGCCACACACTCGAAATTTAGAGGAGATGCCGCTGGCAAGTACCCTAGGGGGACTTGTCCAAAATTTTTCCCAAAAGACGCCTCTAAGTGCTTCAAAATTGCGATTTAATCTTCAGACACCCAAAAAATTTCTTATTTTCTAATTTTTTATTTATCCAGTTAGTGAATTGCATGCTATTTGTTATTTTTCTAATTACTTCTCTTAATTCCAAGCATTTTGACATAAAATACACTTCCATCGGACATTTCTATGAAAAATTATGACTATTCAAAGTTATATGCATAACCAATTTTACATTATAATTTTGTTCAACTGTTTAAATTAGTGTTGCGACTACAATATTGTCATTTTTTAATTTGTTAAACCTAAATCGTTTAAAAATTTATAATATAATTTTGGTAAATAATATATCAAAAATCGAATAATCATAAATTTTGATAGGAATGTCCGATGAAGGCGTATTTTATGTCAAAATGCTCATAATTAAGAGAAGTAATTAGAAAAATAACAAATAACATGCAATTCACTAACTGGATAAATAAAAAATTAGAAAACAATAAATTTTTTGGGTGTCCGAAGATTAAATCACAATTTTGAGGCATTTAGAGGTCTTTTTTGGAAAAAAAATTTCGGCCAGTCCTTGGGACACTTGCCAGTGCATCTCCTCTCAATTTCGAGCTCGTGGCCACCGGTTTCGCTTCAATCGGACATCTCAATCAAAAGTTATGGCCTTTCGAAGTTTCTACACATCGCGCCGCAATATGACACGTGTTTCAAAATGACGTGTGTTGTCACATGATGAATCACGTCCCCCCTGGACGTGACTTAGCTCCATTCACGTTTCCCTATACGTGATCAAACACGTTCACCTACGACATGTTTGATTACTATACATCTGTAAATAGTTTGAAAATTACAACATTTTCGTAATTTTTTTTAAATTACAATTAATTAATTTTTTTTCCACAAACTCTTTGTTACTTCTACTTAATAGATGACTTCGTTCATCATAACAAACGTTTTTTCAAAAGCAACACTCATGTTACTTCTATATTTATGCTTAGGAAAATGTGTTTTTTTTTAAATGAATTTTTAATAGGTATCCAAACATGTTCTTTATAGGCGTAGGATCTTGCTTCATTCACCTGTTGTACTTCACCAATACAAAACATCCGGAAGAACAAAGAAAATTAGAAGAACTAAAAAAAAAGATTTGCTGATTTCACATTCATGCGATTTTTCAAAATAAAAATAGAAATAATCAGAATTTAATTCACAAAATCCTTTCACGGATTTACATTCTCATTAAAATGGAAATAAAGATTGAAGAGAACTAAATGAAACGAGATTGAAATTAAGAAAATGTTGACCTAATTTTGTTCAATTCAACAATGGCGGATTCAAGATGAATAAAGCAACATAATACATTAATTAATGAAAAGTTTATTTTTATTTATGAAAAAACTTATCTCATTTTTTTCTTCTTATTTTCTTTTTTTAAAAGTACTTTTAAAAAAGGCTACCCAAACACAAACCCATATATGTAATGTTAACTTATTAGTATTTCTTATTTTAAGCTATTTTAATATTATTTCAATCTTTTTATAACTTATTTTAATTTTTGTTTTATAATATTAATTTGTGATTGACAAAATAGGATTCACACAGGGTGCATTTTACATTTTATATTTATTTAATTTATTATAAAATTATAGGTTAAAAATAGATCAAAATTTATATAAGAGCATCTCGAATAAGATGTTTATATAAGTTGTTTAAGTTTTTTTCTCATTGGAGTAAAGTTGTTTATATAAATACGAGTTACTTAATATCTTTATATCATAAATAACATATTTTTAATTATTGTAGGGTTCACAAAATTAATTTAAATATTTACTTTAACAATCTTAATATTAAAGTGAATTTTTGTTTAAATATTTAAATATATATAAAATTATAAGACCCATGAAATTATGATAAAGTAGAATTATAGATGCTATTAGATGTTAAAAGTTGACCAGAAAAATATGTTGGGTACGAATTGTTCATAATTATAAATGCAAGACGAGATAATAATTCTACTGCCAAACGTTTCACATTTATTACTTGGAAGTTAAATGAGCCATTGTCCACACTCTATGATAAATTTATGAACTATGTAATTAGCTTGTGTTTTTTAATTTTTTTTACAGAATTTACTTAGCTTGTGTTAAGAGTAGTTTGCTACTATATAAAGAGAACATGATTTTAATATATACTAGTAAATAGGTTACACAAAAACTCCAAAAGTATGCAATTGCAGCATAGTGATTGGGAAAATTCCTTTACCTCCCCTTTTGCTCGACTAAAATTCATGTAAGTGAAAATATTCTTTTTTTGCTGCATTTAATAATACTCATTAACTTTTTTTTGTAATGAGTTAATCTAGTTGCTGTATAAAAAAATAATACACTCAACTTTTTTTTTTTAATCCACACGGATGAGAAACATGTAATACGAATTTATAATAACTAATATATCTTTTTAACTATCTAAGTTACACACATATTAATAATACACTTAACATTGGTTGCGTTAAACGCTCTCCAACGATGATCTCATGTCCATCACAAACCTCATCATGTAATTAAGATTAATAGTAATATCACAGTTATTCTCATTCATGTAATTAAAGATAAATCGATCATTTAGCTATGCCAACCCCTTGAGAGCTAGCTTTTCCTCTACTGAGTTGTCCCAATGCCAACGCCATTTATTGTCGCTGATCAAACGAGTTTTCATCTTCGCTAAGAACTTGCTAATTAATTCTCACATCCACCACATCCTTGCATTTAAACCAAGACTAGAGATTTTTTTTTTTTTCCACCAGTATTCTTTTTTTAAGGTAATCTTGATTGAAGTATTGTTGAACACTTAATATATAACATATCTCTTAACAGCAATTCCAACCGTAGTTTGCAATGTCGTGGAGAGCTAATCCTTTCTACCAAATAAAACCCCATCTAGGGGTAGTCACAGGTTGGTTCGGATCGATTTTGGCCAAATTTAGGACTCAATCAAAGGTGATCGGTTCGGTTTGATTTGGTTTTCAGAAAAAAAAAATAATTTGAAACCCAACCCAACTCGTATATGAACATTCAGTTTGAATCACCGGATTATCCATTTAATATTTTTTTAGAACTACTATTTTATATCACGATTCTTTCAAATATCCAATATAATTAATACAATATTATCAAATGTATGAAAGTAATAAAATTGATTAATTTAATACCATCAACATAATATTCTAAAATAAACTTATAATGGGTAAAAAATCATAACCTCCAAATTGGATAATCAATCTAATGGACAACTCCACTATGATAATTTTGTATATGAGAGTTCCTAGTATTCTAATTTTCTAGTCTACCCTTACACAGCAATTATCCCAGCTGGTATTCTTGTTTCCCAATCAAAAGCTCTATTAGTCTCAATTCACTAAGAATAGAGTAGACTGATATCCTTGTTTCCCAGTTAGAAGTCGCACGTCTCAATTCATCAAGAACAGAGACAAAATTGATATCCTAGTTTCCCAATTGCGACATTTTCCAAAGTCAAGAAGAAGAATACAATAAAATAGTTACCTTTATGCTTCTATTCCTTAAACAAATATGTATCTTTAAATCCTGATGGAGAGTTGAAGAATCAGACTTGTCAAACGCTTCTATGTAATCTCACAACAATTTTCTCAATGATGCATACATAAACTCTCTAAAATTCTAATATCATTTGGAATGGAATGCATACATGAACACCAAAATATGTTTCTATATATACTAATTTAAAGATATGATTTTAACCAATTTTTGAATGCAATCCAAAATATATTCTATTATATTATCCAATGCAATCTTAAAGATATTCTATTATATTATGCAATGCAATCTTAAAAATATTCTATCATATTTTTTAATGCAATATTAAAAAATATTATACTTATTTTTGAATGCAATTTTAAACATTTACAATACCACACCTTTTTTTATTGTCAAAATTTTTTTTATTTTTTAATATATATATATATATATATAAATAATAAAATTTATATTATTATTACGGATTCACGGATTGAGTCATCGGGTCAACGGATCTATAAATCTAAACTCGTGACCCAACCCGTACATGAACGATTTTGATCGGTTCGATTCGATTTTGACCAAAATATATAAATGACTCAACCCAAACTGTTCGGATCGGTTCGAATCAGTTCGGGTTCACTAGTGACCCGTACCCATCAACACCCCTAATCCCATCAATAGTTAAGTTTATTATATAAGAAAAGAAATAATAAAAAAAGTAGTATTTAACGAAAAAAGAGAGTATATTTTATGGATAATAAGAAAAAAATCTTCACTCTACATTCGTATATAAATAATTATGATTAATAATCAAATTCATATAAGAGAAAGGTAATGATAAAAAAATATAAGAGAAATTAAATATTAAGTAGACAATCTCTAGTCCTTTGTCCGGCCCTTTATTTAGTTTTTGCATTTGATTCATTATATTTTGCAACTTACAAAATTATCCTAATTAACAGACAGTACTATATCCACCAACCCTACACACTCGATTATTTATTTTTATCAGTACTGTAATCTCACTGGAGTACAAATTATTGCCTTTTGAAATAATTACAGTGAGATGGAGAATATATGCCTAGCTAGTAAACTCTTACATTCTTCATGAAAGTTTATACGGAAAATGATTCTAGTTTAATGGATAGTAATGTAATGTAAAACTTTTACACTCTTAATTAATATTAGTTCATAAAAGAAAACAAAAATATTAGTAATTAATATATTTCCTTTTGCAACGTGAATACGTGATCACTCTCATTCCTCCCTTACAAATATCTCTTTCTCGTCGCACACTTATAGTACGTAGTACTATTTCTGCCACTCCAATTCAGCTCTTCGATCAAAACAATGAAGGATACCTCCGCCGGGGCCGCCGCTGGCGACGGCATCAAGGCACGGAGTTCTGGTAGCCACCTTTGGGTGAGAAGGGTTATGCAAGTAACCATGTTTCTTGCAGGGCTTGCTGTGTTGTGTTGTGGTTGATTCTCTATAACTCTTTCTCTCCCTTTGAATTCTCTACCTCCTCGTATTACTTCAATGCTGAGTCATCAAAGGTGAGTCTCTCTCTCTCTCTCTCTCTCTCTCTCTCTCTCTCTCTATATATATATATATATATATATATTTGTTTGTGTGAGTGTGTGCCAACTTGCCTTTTGCAATTGGAATTCTTGGTGATGAAAATAAAGGAGAACCAAAGAAGTGAATTTTGGGGTTTTGGCCTTTGATGCTTATTTTTCATGCAAAACAATAAAAAAGTTGAATTTTTTGAATTTTGGGTTTTGATGCTTTTTTATGATCTTGCTGTTCAAGCTTAATTGCCTTCTGATTGATTCAGTTGATCAAACATTATGCTTGTGGGTCAATTTGGATCATTCTCCATGCCATACTTGCAAATTAAAGAACCATAATGCTTTTTTAATGCCTATGGTGGAGTTTACGTTGTTATGCTATTTTCTTTTTTGTATAATTTTGTTCGAGACATATTTAGATACACACACATGTGAGTCTCTTTCAACGGGATTCTAATCTTGATTCTCCATAATCATGCTATTTGATTTATGCTATTTGTTTTCTAAGCGGAAACTATTGTCAAGTATTGAATTCAAATCTTCTTTTCATATTTACTACATAATATTCTTTAAGAAAAAAATCATCACTTGTAAATGGTTAAATGAAATGTGAGCTTGGGTTACCAAGTGTTTGATGTAGTCTTGGCTCTATGCATCAGGCTGATTATGATCCAAAGCTAGAGAGTGTTCTTAGAAACGCATCTATGAAGGATACGACAGTGATGGTCACAATTTTAAATGATGCATGGGCAGAACCAGGTTCCATGTTTGACCTCTTTCTTGAGAGCTTTCGCCTAGGGAATGAGACACAATGGCTTTTAAATCACTTGGTGGCAATAACTTGGGATCAAAAGACATATGATCGTTGCCTTGCTATGTACACGCATTGTTACCAACTTGGAACTAAAGGTGGCAATTTCACCGGTGAGGTATTTTTCATGGCCCCAAACTACCTACTCGTGTGGAGAAGAACTGAATTCCTTGGTTCTGTCCTTGAGATGGGATACAACTTTGTTCACGGAATATACTTTTCTTTGTTTTGCAAAAAAGCTTCTTAAGGTCTTTATAATGCACACACATGGTTTTAAATAACAGTCCACAAGTACAATTATGACTCTAACGTCAAGATAATTTGATACTTCAGAATTACATCACGATCGTAATTACCACAGTATTTTTCCGCAATTGTCCACAATGTCACCCCAATTTAAACCCATACATACATGACAAGCACAAAGAGCTCTTGTTTGGATAATCTTTTCCATTAATAGAAGGAGAAAATAGAAATAAATTTCTACTATAAGCTAAAATTAGCTATATACCTCATAAGTTAAAGTCAGTTTAGTGAAGAAGTTAAATTATCTTACCTTGTTTCATTTTATTTTCTTCTCCTCCTGACTATCCATGTTTATCCAAAGAAGGCTTTGGATTAAAAGTTGTTTTTCTTTGTAGGATACTGATATAATGTGGCTTAGAAGATCCCTTCAAAATATTTTACAAGGATACAGATTTCCAAATAGCTTGTGATGTTTTCAATGGCAATTCCTCTGACTTAAAAAACTTTACAAATGGAGGGTTTAAGTATGTGAAATCAAATAACCGAACTATTTGGTTCTATAAGTTCTGGTTCAAGTCTTGGAATGTTTACCTGGGGTTGCATCATGCATGAGCAGTCTGTGCTCAACAATATCAAAATGCACCCCTTAGTTTCCAGAATGAAGCTGAAGATGAGGCTCCTTAGCACTAGTTATTTTGGAGGGTTTTGTGAGCGTGCAGAGGACTTCAACAAGGTCTCAACAATGCATGCCAATTGTTGTGTTGGTATAGAAAACAAAGTCAATGATCTTAAAATTTTGCTTGAGGATTGGAAGAAGTACATGGCATTGTCTGAAAATGAGAAAAAACAGTCACATCCTTCTTGGAGTGTACCACAACTTTGCAGGTAATGTAAATGACTTTACAATAATTATTGTTTCATTTATTCAATAAATACAACGATTTTATAGAGTCAAAATTATATAAATATTTAAAAATATATTATGATTATGTAATATTTTCTTCTGAGTCGACTTTTATATATGGATCATGAATTTGAATTTGATCTATGAATCTATAAGTGGTAATTCTCGTACAAAAATATATACGATGGGATGAATTATTCTTTATATCTGTTTATATAATGTTCCACATATTGTTGACATTATTCATGACTTCCTTTGAACGTGCCAAACAAAGGAATCATAATAATTAAAGGGAGGTTATGACGGGCTTTGGCTGTAACTGTTTGAGGCATGTATAGAGGTATGTTAAATTGTCTGCAATTATATGATTCTTTTGAAAAGCATTGAACATAAGCATTTTTTTATTATTAGAAAATGTTTTGTGTTTTATTTTATTTTTAATTTTACTAATAATTATTAAAGTATCACTTTATTTTTACTTTATCTCTTATTTTGTAAAATTGCATACAGAAAATGGTATAAACAATAATTGCTTGCACAAATAAACAATACTCTATAGGTAAGAAATAAAAAAGATGACATTTAATAAATTAGTACATACCATTTACGTTTTTTCTGTGTTAGATAGTGCTTCATAGTTATAGCACCTGAAAGGTTTGTTTTGCTCATGTCTGTACTCCTTGTACAGATCCTATGTATATATATTTTGCTATATATATTAATACATATTATATTTGCCTTCCAAAAAAGAATTATATTGTTTTCTCAAAACAATCTTAGTTTTTACGTTCTTGTTCAATTGTTTGTTATAAGTAGCATAGTCTTCTTTGCATTCTTTTTTTTTTTTTGTATTGTCTAAATTTATTTGATTTTTCTATGAAAACGCGAGATAGCTTCATCTGTTAATTTACATAATATGTTTTTATCATTTTTTTTTTAATTTTGCTAAAGGAGTATATTTTATGTTGATTTAATAACATTTTTCAATTGATTTTGAAGGTTGGAGTATGATTCACTCAAATTTCAGTTGACAAAAAAATCACGTTGCCAAACTAATTCTTTGCAACATAAAAGAAATATGTAGGATAGAAGCGATACACACATTAAAATGAAGGGGACGGAGAAAAGTTTGTTCAAGTTCTCAGAATTCGGGATTTGAAGCTACTTTATATCTCATTAGGATTTTAAGATTTTACCTTATTTTATCTTAGGATTTTATTAAGATTTGTTTAAAAGTTTACTAGGATTTCATTAAGATATTTGATTAACTAGGATTTGCTCTCCACTACTAATATATATAAATAAGGAGTCATGTAATGGACATAGCTAGACACACCCTTTGAAAATAAAAATTTATCTATATATTTATTCTTCAAGTTTTCTCTCCTAAGTTTTCTTCTTTAATACTTCTTCAATGTCGATGTCTAAAGGTTTGAACTAAATTTTAAATTTTGTATGCATCTTTCCTCTCGTCTTCATCTGTAAATTCATTTTTCATGGTTGTGAGTTGTTTTTTATGATTGAAGTGAAATTAGATTAGAGTTGTTTAATATGAATCTATTTGAGATTAAGTAATTGTTAACTCCTTGGCAAAGTGTATCAATTCGTCCAAGTAGTAATAAAATGGTAAGTTCGAGTGTCGAGTCTATAGGGAATTTGATTGTACTTGAAGTTTATATATTTTAATTTTAAGCGGACAATGAATTAAATTCGATATTTGTCTAATGGTAATGCGAAAACGTGAAAACATAAAATTCAATATAAATAAAGATAATTAAGTATAACACATTAAAGAGATAGAATACAAACACTTGGGGAGTGAGTTGTCGGTTGATGCAGAATATGTTGGGGGCTCGACTTACCGAAACTACTCTTGATGCAATGTTTGAGATTTTTTAACATTTAACGTTATTTCAAGTATTACCTTCACATGCTAACATACCCTAACAATGATCTCTCATTAAAGATCTAAATTACCTAATTTCACTCCTAATCACTTAAGAGCTACACCAAATAATTTGCATAAAGAGTAAAAATGCATACCTAGGCTAAATAATATCATTCTATCCCTAGATATGAATTATCTAGATATTCTTTTCAAGTTCTTAGGATGTAAACATTTTCCAATGCATAAACCCTATAACATTAGATGTGCATGGATGATCATGATCACAAACATGACAATAAACTCAGAAAAAGAATAATAATATCAAAATAACATTAAATAGATAATGATAATCATTACATCAAGAGTGTTTGGTTACTGAGCTCTCAACAATAAGTGGTTTAACCTCTCATTGTCATGAGAGATTTACAAATGCAAAAAGGAAACAAGAGGAATGAAAGAGAATGAAAGAAAATGGAGGAAAATGGTGGGAAGGAAGCTCCAAGTGAGTGGGTTTTTCTCTCTTCTTTGTGTCCTAGCTTTTGTTCTCCTATCTCTCTCTTTCACAAGTGCTCCTCTTTTTTTATTCTTTAAAACGTTGCACAGTCATGTTTTTCGACATTGGTCGTGCCCTAAATCTGCATGTGCGCACTAAGCTTGCATGCAAAATCCAGCTAGCTTAAGTGATATGCGCTTAGCGCACTACTCCAAATTTTCAATCCATCTTCCATGCCTCTAATGTATTATTTCTACAAAAAATACAACCAACACACTATAAATCAATTAATTTTAGCATTTATTGGATAAAAGCTCAGAAGAAGCTAAATTTCTATGTTTTAATCACAAAAAAAATGTTAAAAAAAGTAAAAAAATAATTGCTATATGATTTATATATAAAATTTATGTATGCATAACAATTATCAGTAATCGGTTGATAACATTGCTTAGAGATTACGAACGATTGTGATTCTATTTTGTTAATTATACATTAGATGGTCATCTAAATTCGTATGGACACATATGCATGCAAGTTCTTTGCTTTTATATATATATATATATATATATATATCTTTAATGAATTGAAGATAATATCATAGATTTATAACATCTACATGCTCTTATCAACCAACTGAGCGATCCTTTGATCAAATTTTATGCTTTTGAACCATAATAACTTTACCATATGAATTGGACCATTGGATTGGTGTTTTGCTTAATTACAATTTTTATCATCAAACTTTTATTGTTTTTACAAATTGTATTACTAAAGTTTTATTTTTGTCAATTTTACCATCAACTTTCGTAATTTTTTGGAATCTATCACTTAAGTTTTTTTCACGAATTTTACCGTTCAACTTTTAACATTTTGTAAATTTTATCATCTAATTTTTTTTTTGTGTATTTTATCATTGGTTGATAACATAGTGATATTAAAAGTCACTTTTTTTTTATATATTTCTATACATTGGTTGTAGTTAAAACCGATATAAAAGTTACTTATCTACATCAGACATAACTATAACCTATGTTAAAAGTCAAAATCATCTATTTTTGATAAATAATTTTTGAAACCACCTAGTTTGGTACATAATTTTACAAAATCACTTAGCTTGGTAAAAAAAAAATCCATTAGTGGTGGTAAAATGCTTAAAAATTGAAAACTCGGGTGATAAAATTTGCGAAAATAAAATTTACAAAATAATAAAAGTTGAGTGATAAAATTTACAATTAAGCCTTGATTTTTTATTAATCTGAATTTCCTTTATTACTTGCTATTTTTTTCAATATATATATATTTATATTCTTTTAAATTTTCTCAATAAGATTATAAATGATTTATGTCTTCAAGAAGTACGACCTAATTCATTCCTTATACTACAAGTTTAAGGAAAATATAATGTTTTGGTATAGACGTAACACCTCTATCAAATAAGCCACGATGTCAAAACCTTATGATTTAGCTTGTGTTAAGAGTGGTTTGCTATCACTAGTTAAGACCATGATAAGTTAATGGATAACAACTTTTATCAAGATTTAAACAAGGGAACTTCTAAGAGAATCTTTTTGGCGAGAAATTAAAAAAAGTGCATCACAGTGACTTGCATAATTGTATTGAAGAGCACATGTTTTATATTTTAGAAAGAGTACATGACCTACTCCTAGTGATTTTAATATATAGTAAACAGGTTATACTTATATATATAAGTTGCACACCAAAAGTATGCAATCGCGGCCTAGTGATTGGCAAAATTCTTTGACGTGCTTCTTGCTTGACTAAACTTCACGTGGGAAAAAATATATTATATTAATTTTATGTTTTTATTTTCCTGCAATAATCAATGCACTGAACTTTGGTTGCACGCAACACTCTCCAAAGGATGTTCTCATGTCCAGCACAAACCTCATAAAAAGGCATTCATGTAATTTTAAGAGAAATCAATCATTTAGCTCTGCCAGAGCCAGACCCTTGAGCTTTTTCTCTACTAGAGTCATTTTTAATCATTTTTAAATTAATTAAAATATTATTTCAACTAATTTTACATTTTGGCACTCAAGATTTAATTCCTCAACATATACTTAAGGGTTGAGAATGACATTTTGACCAATCACTTATTGATTATTAAGTTGTGTATTGCCTATCCAGGATTGACATATATACGGTGTGTTTTGCGTTTTATATTTATTTATTATTATAAGATCAACTATTAAAAAATATTTTATCCATTACTATATATAATATATAATTGTCTAATTAATTCATAAGATTAAAAAATATATTTAATTTAATTAATAACAATAAATTTATCTTAAATTTATAATTTTTCTAAAATTATTCTTGTAATTAATAGTTCTTTCTTTTCTGTTGTTTGTCAATAATTTTTTTCTTTTTTAATTTATAAGTATTTTAATATAAAAATAATTAATACAAGAAATATTATAAATTAAATCTTATAAAAAAGAATAAACATAATTTTGAATTGGGTCTTATAAATAAGAATAAAGTAAGTAAATCATATATCATATATGATCTGTTAAAAGTTGACCAGAAATATTTTTGCGTGAATTGTTCGTAAGTATAAATGCAAGACAAAGTAATAACTTTTCCTGCCTAATCGTATGATTTACTATCTTTAGTTAATTAAGAGTGGTTTGCTAATAACTACTTCTGGTCCGTTGGATATAACTGCTTTTATGAGGATTTAAACAAGTAAACTTTGCGAGAAAAAAAAAATTTACATCATAGTGACATGTGTATTAAAGAGGATTTTTTTTCAAAGAGGACACGATTTTAATACATAATCAATTAATAAATATTTTTCCAGTCTCAAATAAAAAAATCAATTAACAATAATTAAGAAAACTAATTAACTAACCCTATTTAATTGCATCAATCTCAATTAAAAATTATATTATTTAATCTATCCTTTATTAGAATTTAGTATTAAGAATAAAAAAGAATCATTGAAACTAATATCTGGATTAAATGAATGATATTTTAAAAATAATATTATTAAATGAAATAAATTATTTTAAATTTTTTTATATTTGAGAAAAAAAGAATACTTTTTTATTTGAGATAGGAGGAAGAAATAAATAGGTTACACAAAAACTATGCAATTGCAGCCTAGTGATAGGAAAAATTCTTTCACCTGCACTTTGGCTTGACTAAGCCTCACGCTGAAAGATATTGATTTCAACTATTTTGCTGCATTCGGTGCACTCAACACTCTCCAAAGGATGATCTAATTTAATATAAGGACAAAGATATATAAACACTTTTATGATAGACAAATGTTAATGATCAGTATCATTATTTAAGAAGATTTTTTAAATAATATTTTTATATTGGTATAAAAAATACGTTTTTATATGATTTTTACTAAAATATTTTCTTTTTCAATTATTTAACCAAATACCCTTTATGATATTAGACACTTTGAGAGTATTGACAGATCTAGAACTTTTTTCAATAAAAAAAAATTATAATATTTTTATGAAAAAATATTATAAATTTTACAAATTACACTATCTCATAGTAAAATTTTCTTTTTATCCCATCCTTAAATTTTCTACATTCATTTAAAACATATCTTATGGGGACAATTTTTTTAATTGAGATGTTCTTGTTTTCTACAAGCATTAAATTTTCTACTAGAGTCACCCCAATGCCAACAATGTCATCGTTGCTTTTATTTTTTGGTGGAAAAAAATCGAGTATTCAACTTCACCAAGAACAGGCAAATTCTCACGTCCACGATGTCCTTGCATTTAAACCAAACTCGAGTATTCATTTTTTAAGGCAATCTTAATTGAGATTCACATCTTACGTTAAATTCATACAAGCCGAGTAATGTTATAAACACACTCTCAATTACACTCTAATAATATTGAACTATGTTGTTAAAAAAATTAGAATAACTAAAAAAAATGTATATAAAGTGTTTCTAACTTGGATGGAAAAAATAAGTGTGTTCAAATTTCCTTCTTCTATTATATAAAAGGTTAAACAAATAACCGACTTATCTTTTTTTCATGAGTAAATAACCGACTTATTTAATATAAAAACAAGTAGCATTAATCACAAAGAAAGTGTTCGATATGTTGAAGATTTCTTTTATTATTATGCAAGACGCAACAATTAATGGTATGTGTGAAATAATATAAATTGTATTAGTTTACCTTCATAAAAAGGTTGATTTATAATATATAATTGAAAGATATATAAAAAGTAATAAATGAAGAGTTGATTATTGTGAATGCAATCAAACAATAACGTATCTTAAAAAGTGCTACTATAGTTGCTATTTTGTTGAAGAAGAAACCAAAGTAGAAGCAACGTTCTTTAAGAATAGTCAAAGAGAGACCATTTTTTGCATCCCCAATTAAGCTCTTTAAAAAATGAAGAAGAAAACCTATGCGGTGGAGAATGGCGGTGGCAGTGGCGATGGTGGCATCAAGGCATGGAGTTTCGGTAGCCACCAGCTTTTGGTGAGAAGGGTGATGCAAGTAACCATGTTCATTGCAGGGCTTGCTGTGCTGTGGATGTTTCTCTCTAACTCTGCCTCTTCCATTGAATTTCATACCTTCTCACATTACTTCAGTGCTCAGTCAATAAAGGTGAGTCTCTCTCTCTCTCTCTCTCTCTCTCTCTATATATATATATATATGTATGTATGTATATATTCATTCGTGAGTGTGTGCCAAGTGATAGAGGAGAATGAAAGGAGTGAATTTTGGAGTTTTGGCCTTAATTTGATGCATGCTTATTTTTCTTGCAAACTAACTAAAAAGTTGAATTTTTTAAATTTGGGTTTTGATGTTTATTGTTATGCTCTTGCTGTTAAAGCTTGCCTTCTGGTTTGGGTTGATCAAGCTTTTTGGTTTTGTGGGTCAATTTGGATTATTGTCCATGCCATATACTTGAACTAAAGAACCATGCTTTTTTAATGCTTATGCAGTTACATTGTTATGCTATTTTTTCCCCATATATTTATATAGGTAATTTTGTTTAAGAGACAGTTAAACGGTTACTAAATGTAAGTCTCGTTTAACATGATTCATAATTTCATATATTGATTGTGAATAATAATTAGTCTCTTTAGCTATATATACTTAATCTTCTCGTACGTAATTGATTTATAATATTTGTTTGGTGAGTGGATCGCTCACTGTTTCATTCTTTTTGTTTTTTTTCCCTTGTTATGTGTCGGCATTTTTTAAGTTACCTTGGTATATATTATGATATTTCTTATTTTAGTCACGTTTTTTTATTTTATCCATAATATTTGAGCCTACAATCTTTCTTAAAAGATTCAAGTCTAAGTCCAAATACTATAGGATTATACTCGTTGCCCAAAGCAAGTTTATTTTTCTTAAATATTGATAATAGATTATCGAATTTTAACGTGTGCATAATCTTTGTCATTTAATGATACACTTTTTTAATTATTATAAAAACATTATATTGTTTTTATGAATTTAACCTAGTCTATTTTTCAAAAAACCTTTAAAATAAGAAAATGAATAAAAAGATATATTTTATATGATTAATATGATTTCGGTTTATAGAAAACTGGAATGCATAAAAAAGTCTTTCTTTTGAAAGAATAGTTTATTTTTTTGGTTGGTACATTCTTAAAAGTAAGCAACCAAATAAAAAATGAAATGACATTTTTATAATTTTCAATAAAATACCTTTTGTCTTATTTATAAGAACAAAATTAAAAAGTGTGTTACTAGTATTTATATATATATATATATATATATATATATATATATATATATATATATTATTCCTTCATAACAATTGTGGATCCTCATCCCCTTTCAAAGGAAATTTTTTAGTGAAAACTTGATTAAAAAGTCAAATCTTTATGATCAAGCCTTTGAGTTATCTTGTTTTCGTTTTGGAAAGCAGGTCACAATCAGATAATTAAGATAGTTTTAAAAAATTCTACGAATTAAGTAAACTCTCTTAGTCCGTAGTTAGTTGAAAAGACAGATAAGCAAGTCCTATTACAGTCCTAAGGAAGTCATAAGCAAACTCTCATGGAGTCATGGTCAGTTAATTGAAAATTCAAGAATGAAATTTGATTATTTTTTATCATTATTTTTAGTGATAACAGTTCTACCTAAATTTTCTGAGTACCCATAAGAAAATACTCACAATGAATAGGATAATATAAATACCCGTGTAACTGAAACGAGCCCAGAGCAAGTATGGGAGCAAATAGTATAGTATTATACTCGTTGCCATTCCTAATTCCCTATCCTTTGCCATTCCTATACTAATGCCTTAGCTTCCACCTTCCTTTAATTACCACCAAATAATTTTTTAACTGTATATATAATATTAGAACAAGTTAAGCTGGATGCCACCAAATAAGAAAAGTTAATCTGTACATGTGCAGAGTAATCGTGAACAATATCCACACCGTGGATAGCACTGTATACTGAAACAATACTATACACCAAAATATTGACTATATGGACTAAGTGGGCTCTAATACCATTATTGGGTATTTGAGTGTCAACGTGGAAAACTCTCAAAGAGGGGGAAACCGCATATTATTATAATTAAGAATAAAAGAGATTTTTACTAACTGAAAGAGATTATAAGACCTCTCTTTAAAATACAATGAGAATATATATATATATATATATATATATATATATATATATATATTAACAATCTCTTTTAAAGATAACAAACACTAAAAAGACCTCATAGGAAAAATTATATTTTTTTAATCTTCGAATTTTTCTCTAGGAAAACAATGAAGCTATATAAGATAAATGGGATAGATTTAAAGCCTTAAGTTTTCTTATATAAGCTTTCAAGATACTCAAGAAAGAAATTCATCCCACGTGGGACTGCTAATCAATTCGAAATAACACATTGAAGTAAATCATTTATTAATTAACAAACATGCACAAACTTCAACCATTGACATTACTTCTGGTTTCGTGATTTAAGATAGCGACAACAAATTTCTCTACTTTATCGATTATAAGTATATGTTTAATTCTCCATTGCATTTAAGCTTTTTGAATTATTAGCATTTATATGAGAATAAATGTAACTTAGGTTTTTCTTATAGTGGAAAACGTACCTTAGTTAATTATGTTATTTAATTGGCTAAATTATAATTTTACTTCCCTTTAATTTCTGATATTATTGATGCATTAATTGTTTGATTATTCATGCATAAGTGGGAAAGCAATAAAGGGATGCAGTTTCCCTTCGGAGATATTATTCTTTTGTGGATGCCATGATGAATAATGAAGGGATTGGATTATTTTATCTTTTTGGCAAGCATATGTTAGACTAGTTGTTGAGCTTATCTTTTCACTTGTCTTATGAAAATTTGTTCTGTAAAATGTGAACTTAATTGGGTTACCAAGTGTTTGATGTAATCTTGGCTTTATGCATCTTAGGCTGGTTATGAATCAAAGCTAGAGAGTGTTCTCAGAACCGCGTCTATGAAAGATAATAAGACAGTGATAATCACAACTTTAAACGATGCATGGGCAAAGCCAGGTTCCATATTTGACCTCTTTCTTGAGAGTTTTCGCCTAGGGAATGAGACACAATGGCTTTTGAATCACTTGGTGGTAATAACTTGGGACCAAAAGACAAATGCTTATTGCCTTGCTATGCACAAGCATTGCTACCAAGTTGAAACTAAAGGTTCCAATTTCACCGGTGAAGTATTTTTCATGTCCCCAACATACCTACACATGATGTGGAGAAGAACTGAATTCCTTACTTCTGTCCTTGAGATGGGATATAACTTTGTGTTCACGGTATATATATATATAAACAACTATACATGTATTTGTTTTGCAAAAAAAAAAAAAAAAAAGCTTTTTAAGATCTTTACAATGCACACACTCAACCACACAATACAACGAGTTAAAGGGTTTTTTTGTTTTGTTTTCCTTTGTAGGATACTGATATAATGTGGCTTAGAGATCCCTTCAAACAATTTTACGAAGATGTAGATTTCCAAATAGCTTGTGATGCTTTCAATGGCAATTCCTCTGACATAAACAACTATCCAAATGGAGGGTTTAAATATATTAAATCGAATAACAGAACTATTTGGCTTAACAAGTTCTGGTTCAACTCTAGCAAAGAGTACCCAGGGTTTGGTGAGCAGGCTGTGTTCAACAAGATTAAATTGAACCCTTTAATTTCCCAAATGAAGCTGAAGATTAGGTTCCTTAGCACTAGCTATTTTGGAGGGTTTTGTGAGGCTAGCAAGGACTTCAACAAGGTCTCAACAATGCATGCCAATTGTTGTGTTGGCATAGACAACAAAGTCAAAGATCTTAAAATTTTGCTTGAGGATTGGAAGAAGTATATGGCATTGTCTGCAATTGAGAAGAAACAGTCAAACCTTACTTGGAGCGTACCACAAAGTTGCAGGTAATATTCTTTACAGTAACTAGAACTAGAAGATATTTTTTTTCTTTAATTTTTTCAAGAACTTTCTTTACTTTGTAAAGGTTATATAGAGGTTAAATTTGGGATGTGGTATTTAGATAATGATATAAAATAGGTTATATTATTTTTTGGTGAAGATAAAATAGGTTATATTTGTAAATTGATGTAAATAGATAAATCAAAATTATTATTAAATGAAGATAATTTTTTTTTAATATTCTATATCTATAGGATTTTGAAATACTCATGGAATAAGAGTCGAGATTCGGGGTTTACTAATTAAATATTTGACTTTTTTAGAATTGTAATTCAGGTTTTGATGCATGCACAGGAAAAGTAACGTGCAATGAAAAATGCAAGCACGGTTTGGGGAGGGATTTTTATGTAAATGACATTTGTTATTATTGATCCATTTATTCAATTAATACTATGATTATTTATAGATTAAAAATTATTTTCATATTTTAAAATATATTGTAATTATGTAATATTTTCTTCCGCGTTGAGTATAAATAATTTTCTTGCACATTATATATATTATTTCATGGAGGAGTCAATTTATGTTGCTATCAATAATGGACATCGTTTTCTGTGTCTCTGTTGACACCATGCAGTACGTCCTTTGAACGAGCCAACGAAGAAAGGAAGATGAACAAAGGGAGGTTGCGACGGGCTTTGGTTGAAACTGTTTGATGCATTTATAAAGAGTTATTTTCATGTGTGAGTGTGACAAAATTTTTGGATATTTTATTTCACTCAAGTCTTCAAGTTTAAACAGATCATAAGAGTAAATTATTATGAAAACGATACATTTGATGAGTTGCAATACTGTTAAACCGTCATCATGAATCTCCCACTATTTTCATGCAATAATTATTTTCATATATTTAATTAAAATGAGATGAAGCAAATTGAGTGGAACACTACAAATTTAAGTTTAGCATGTAAGAAAAAATGACTAAAGCTTGATTTATATATATAAACAAGCTTTTCACTAGACATTAGCTATATATTATTGCAAACTTGTAGAGCTTGAGTTTAATTCATTCAAATAATTGAGACTAATATCAAATTTGAGTTTGCTTATTTAATTAAATAAATAAATTTGATCGAGCATTTAAAGTCAAATTCAAATGATTCATGAATAATTTTGCTTATTTACACTATATGTACAAATATAATAACATTGTTGCTTTTTGTATTAATTATTTTAAAAGTTATAATTAAGATGATTTTTTATTAGTTGATAGTGTAAAAATCTCTACATTAACCATGTATGAAAATAAAACTCCATGTTATTTAATACACATTTTACAGTTTTTCTCTTGTAATTTTGCTTAAGGAGTATTTAATAATGTTGATTTGGTTATACACGTTTATCAACACTGGTTTTGAAGGTGGGAGAATGATTGACTCAAATTTTGGATCAAAGCAAAAGATATTCGTTGCAAGCCAATTATTTTGCAACGGAATGGGTGGAAGTGGCACACACATTGAAAATGTAGGAAACTGAAAAACGTTTGTTCAAGTTTTTTTATGCGATGTAATATATGTAATATGTACAATAATTTATAAAACAGTTTTTTTTCTTTAACAAGATGTTTTTAACAGTTTGGATAACATTGATTTTTGTGTTTATATCTCTATTATTATAAAATGTAATAAATAAGGTGTAAAAGAGAAATAAACACACAAAAATATTGTTGTACAAATTGTTATATAAATTATTATATAAATAATTTTTTATAGCCAAGTTATTTTTGTGATCGAAACTTGTTTGAAAAAAAAAAAATCTTGAACAACAGTTCATCGTTCATTTCAATTTACAAGCTAATTGGTGTTACATGATAATAACGTTTTTGTTGATTTGGCTCTTAAAAGAAGTCATAGTGGCTTTCAAATGGTACACTTACGTATCCCTATTAATTTGAGATAGAATGTTGATTTTATTTAACTCTGCCTTTTTTAAACTTACTGTAAAAAAAACATAACAATTATATGAGAAAGATAATAGGCATATTAACACGATCTAGTATATCAGTAGATAGTTGAATTCATGTTAATAAAAATTTGATTTCCAACCAACAGTTAGGCTTTTAGGATAAATAATCATTTTTGTTTTTGAATGTATAGATTCATTCTCAAAAGATAAAAATTCAAATTTTTATTCTTAAAAGTGAAAAAAGTGTGACAAATTCATCTCTCCGCTAATTTTAGTCCGTTACCGTTAATTGAAAGAGCATAGGTGACACATTCAGAGACGAATTTGTCAACACTCTACACATTTATAAACGAATTTGTCTGCTCTCTATCCAAAATATAATTTAATCTTCATATTCTCATTTTTTTTAATCATTACAAGCATAAAAATTATAATAAACATTTAAAAATTAAGAAAGCAAACATAAGTTAAAATAAATATAATAATAAGTATAATATTGATTAATAAACATAAATTGTTTGTTACTTTGAAATTTCTATTCTAATAACATATAATGACAAAATCAAGTTAAGTCTCATTTTTGTGTAAGGATTAATTTAATGGCGATGCATTTTAATTTGTTTGAGTTTCATATTTTGGATAAGTTACTATCTCATATTTTTGCTTTGAATTTTATAATGTGACATATCTTATCCAAAGTATGAGACTCAAACAAAAATGTACTATTATTAAGTTAATTCTTAAAAAAACAATGAGACCCAACTTGATTTTGTCATTACCTAATGTTGTTATAACAGAAATTTCATATCAATAAACAAATTATGTTTATTAATCAATATTATGTTTGTTTTAACTTATGTTTGTTTTCCTAATTTTTAAGTGTTTATTATAATATTATACTTGCAATGATTAAAAAAGTGAAAATATGAAGATTAAATTATATTTTGGGTAGAACTGACAAATTCGTCCATAAATGTGTAGGGCGCTAACAAATTCGTCCTTGAATGTCCCAAATATGTTTTTTCAATTAACTCTAACAGACGTAAGTTAATTGGGGATGAATTTGTCACTTTTTTCACTTTCAATGACAAAAATTCGAACTTTCATCTCTCGAGAACAAATTTGTTACTAGTTCTTGAAATACCTTAGTTTAGTAGAGAAAATATAATAGGTATATGAATAATATTATTTTTATGAATGAGAATTTTAATTTATGATATGAAAATATTTATGTATGTATATATAATGTTATTGATGTAGTATTTATATAACTAGTAGTAATAGATACCTTACTTCTAGTAATAAAAACAAAAAAATAGGTATATAAATAATATTATTTTTATGAATGAGAATTGTAATTTATGATACGAAAGTATTAAATATATATATAACTAGTAAAAAATTTATTTATTGTATTTATATATATATATATATATATATATATACACATTACAGATTTATTATATTTTTAAAATAAAATGTAGAATAAACATAGTATAATTATTAAATATAGTATTTATGAAATACAATGTTTTTATTATATTTTATAAATTTAATAATATACTTACACCTCCTATTAAACATGTGAATTGTGAACTTTCATATGCATCCATGCATATTATTAAATAAAAATTAATTATGATGAAATTTAAGTAACATAAATATATATAAAAATACATATACTAAAATAAAAATAATTCAAATAGTAAGATTATATATTTTAATGTATATCGAACAAACTATATATAATGCGAATGTGATATTTTTAAATTTCATTTTTACTTTTTATATGCTAGATTCTATTATTCTTATTATTATAAAAAAAATTACATATGTATATATAAAAAGATTATTCTTAAATTTGAATTCATGATCAATAAATCATTAAGACACAATTTTACAGTTATATCAAGACTATTTTCTTATTCTTATTGTTATGTTTTGGCTAAATTTTTTCAGGTTCACATGCAATATAAATATATGATTTTATTTTATTTTATTTACACATGAGGCTTAATTTCGAAAAATACAGAATAAAAAACGACGTCGTAGGGCCCCCAGAGGGTACATTTTTGTGTTTTTCTTGCACTTAGCTGAGACCTTGTGTGTCTCACTTCTTTCTGGCTTCTTCACATTTCCTTTCATCCTTGTTCGTTAATTCAATTCACAACAGAAGCGCGAGCCCTAGATCTGAATCTCGCCGGTAACAACAAACAATTTGGTACTGATCTTGTTTCCTGCTTGAATTTGACCACAAGCAGATGTTAAGCCTTGTTCTTCTCTGTATTTTAATTTAAGGGGAGGATTTTTATTACTGACATATATCTTGTTTTCTTAGGAATTGGCTTCGGCTTATCCCGTATAGTACTCATAATTGAAATGCACTTATATTTTTATAGACCCATTTTGTTTCCTGCTTCTGCTTGAATTTCGTAATTAGCTGGATCCTTTTTAGTTTATTTTTCTCTCAAAGAAAGTTGTAATTTTGATTGTTCATGTTTGCAGCTAGTATGTTGTTAATTGTCCCATTTCTTTGATTGTTAATGTTTGGAATTTAGTAGTTAAGTTAGTAGTTATGGACTTGTTTTGTTATGAACTTTATTTGTTATTTGGTATACTAGCTACTTTATCATCACAATATGATTTTAAATTTTGAGTATGGATTGATCAAATTATGTAGCTATATAATTTTTTTTTAATTTTATTCTGGGTCAATCGGTTCACTTAGTGATCCTTTGGTTCGACCACTCACCCATTAACTCGGTGTCTTGACTGGGTCTGTTTTCATAACATTGCAGCAGGTAGTTGAATCTAGTACATTTTGTTACACGAAAATTTCTGTGGGGTTTCTCTGTTACAATGGAGGAGCTGAAATCTGCTATGGAGGAGCACATGGACCTTATGGCTGATCTTGTTCAGAAGCTCTCTTCGGATCTTCGTGCTGGCTTCCGCCCCGCTTACGATAACTTTATTGGTTTTTTCTATGCCATTGACTGGAAGGTAGCCCTCCAATTTTGGTTTTCTTCATCTCTGTTCTTTGTGGATTTGTGGGTTTTCAATTCAAGTTCTATGTTTCTGTTCTCTGTTGATGGGCTGTGAATGGTGGATTTGTGGGTTTTTAATTTATGATTGACAACATGATTATCATAATGCATTGAATCATAAGCACTTATAAACTCTTGTATGCTGGTTTAGTTACTACATCTGATTATTATATTCTGCATTTTAAGAGGTTGTAGGACCTTCACTGCAATATTGGGGTGTGAGTTTCCTTTTACAACTATGGAGGATTATCTTGTAGGTTCTGTTCCACCCAAGTTCAGAGCTAGATGGTTCCTTTCATCAAGCAACGAGCCACTGTTTATTAACACTTCCCATCAACCTATATGTGTTGGATTTGCAATCCATTGTTGGTGTTACACTAGATTCTGTATGTTAGAGTGCCATCAATTTTGTTATTTTTCAATTTGACTGTGCACGTTAGATTGAATCAAACCAATTCATTTATTCATTGTTTATTTCCTAGCAAAATCTGAATTAAAAGAAAGATCTACTGCATGGATGGAAGTCTTTTGAAAGCATGATCAGAAGATCCAAGAATTTTTCATATGAACACGAATTTCAAATCAAAAAGTGAAAAATTTTCTCTGCTTTATTATGGTTGTTGTGGTGGTCTCTTGCTGGTATCGCTGTCTAATTCACTAATTTTACATGATGGTGGTGGTTGAATAATTTGAATAATGCTATCAAAGGCTATAAACAATATGATGACTTGTTAATTTAATGGAAAAGGATCAATGGAAGACTATTCATGTTTGTTATTGGCAGCAATATCATGAGATTTCCAATCTATGCACTCTACTATTTAGTGTACGATGCATATAAGATGTGGATAGAAAATACTGTTTTTGAAACATGACATTCAGTGTTTTCTGTTCTCAGATTGTTCAGTCTTTATCATTTTTCTTTTTCTGAACTTTCTTACGATTGACACCATTTTGATTTACTAATTTTTCTTTTCACTCTGTTTCAGGAACCTTGGCTAATGGGATTACTAGGATTCCATGTTGTGTTGCTGCTTGTAACTATCATCTCTAGGAAGAAGACGAACTTTCAAATGTTCTTGTTCCTTTTGACATGTATGTGGCATTCCATATTTATTTTATTGAATGAATTTTTTAATCAACTATATAGGCTTATTTAAAACTGCTCTATTGCTTTTGATGCCGCTAGCTTTATTCCTGTTTTGAATTTGTTACATTTTTTCAATCCTTCATGATAATAAAGTTAGAGCCTTGCCTTTGTTTTCTGGCCTGGGGTGAAATGCCAAGCAAAAATTATGTGAAATTGAGAGGAATGCCATCCTATATTCTGTTTAGCTTTGGGCTTCATCTTTATAAAATGTTATTCTTGTCATGTATTTATAATTCCAAACAAAACCTAAAATTGTCAAAATCCAGTCATATTAGCACCTTTGAACCACATATTCTTAAGTGAAGAGCTCACATGATTGCAAATTTATACATTTCATTAATGTCAAGATTTCTTTTTTAATGAGAAATTTGATGATGGATTGTCTTAGCCACTGATTTGGTGGTGATATGAAGTACCTTTTTAATCCATTAAATTGAATATTCAAGCTCAATACATTCAAGGTCAATGTGCTGGAAAGTTAGTAGCAATGTTTTAGGACCCTTGGTGGGTTATAACAAGGCTTGTTAT
>PYAF01002719.1:1050069-1082124 GCA_007407185.1 Glycine tomentella | reverse complement strand
GAAGCTTGTCTTACCTACAAATTGTTTTGCTGCAGTGGCTGGTGTATATCTTGCTGAGAGTCTGAACAGATTTTTGGGAAAAAACTGGAAAAGTTTCTCTAGTCAGAACTACTTTGATCCGAGTGGACTATTTATGTCAGTTCTTTGGTCTGGACCTCTTCTTGTCATTTCTATGATAATCTTGGTTAGTATTTTCTTTCACATAACCTTTTCAGTGCTAGTATTATTTTTACATCGAATATTGACTTGAAGTATCTTTCTCTATTTGCAGATCAATACACTCTTCTCCTTATGTTACTTGATTGTTAGGTGGAAAAGAGCTGAACTGAGACATCGTGCAAGGGCTGCTCGCAATAAGCAGGACTAGTTGTTTTGTGGTGGGAATGTGGGATTTTGATGGATTAAACTCTGAAGGACTTCATATCAATGGCAATGTAATCATATGGCTTTACAAATGAATTTTGTCTTTTTTTAAAAAAAAAAAAAATCTTATTCTGTACTTGTCATTCTAGTTATCTTTGTGTACACTAGTAACGGGTTTTTATTTTTTTCTACTTTTAGCTCCTTTTATTAAAGGAGCTGAGAATTTAACAAAGTGCTAATTAGATTGTATGGTTGATCAGTGACAAAATGTGACTATATTAATGTTTCACATTATGGGGACCGAGATTTCCTGGCATGAGTTATAGTGAACCGAAACCGATAGGGTAATTAATTAAATAGTTAATTGCTAAGCTAGCAAATTTTGTTATTTGAATGAATAATTTGTGCTAGACCTCCAAACCACCCTCCCTTGTGACCTCTGCCCCCTAGACCTCCACCACCTCCCCATGTGAACCCTCTGTCGCCCCATCTCCCACCTTCTCTGTCATCCACTCCATCACATGATTTTTAATAAAATTTATATCTAAAATATTATCTTTTTCCTCTCAATTTGAAAATATTTTAAGACTCTTGTTTTATTTTGTTTTTTTTTTTAATTAGACCTAAACCCAATTTTTTGTTGGACGTGAATCCACTTTGTTGGTACGCAGTGTTAACATCTTTTCTTTCATCCTTTGTTCTACTAACATATATATGAATTGAATTTTGATTCTCAGCAAATATTTTTAGCACATCATGATCAGTCTTAAGGGGAAGAATTTTACTACTAGCAGTAAAATAAAATTACAAAATAAAATGGTGATATGGTGGCAAGTCTAAATCATTAGCAATGTTGTTCACAGAGCCATGTACATTGAACATATCAAACTTATCAAGATCAACATTGCATATCTCACTTGGTTCGCCCCATTGGTCTGTAAAGTGAATCAAAATATCTACATTACCTGGTTTAGGACCCATGTTCATTCATTGTGTTACTATGGTCCCAAACATCAATACTATTTTAATCAACAATAATAAACAAATGATTTTCAGTTCATCCATTGTGTTTCGTGGTCTCAAACATCAATACTATTTTAATCAACAATACTAAACAAATGATTTTAGAAATCACAAGTGGTCCCAAACTGGTCCTCCATTGAAACTCCATTCAAAAATAAATAATAATAAACAATCAAAATTAAATAAATAATCTTAAAAAGTAACTTATATACAAGGTCCAATAGTCACTTACAAACATAACCCTAGTGTGAACAGAAATCGTGGAACAGGAAGAGAAACAGAGCGCTAATGAACGTCGAAGAGGAAGACAAACGGAGGTGCTCGTGAACGTCACGAACTGGAAGATGAACAATAGAGAACTCGAAAAGGAACGGTGAAGAACTAGTGAACGGTTAAGAGGAATGAAACGTGAATGTCACAGAAAAAAGAAGAACTCGCATATGTAAAGAGGAATGAAAATTAACGTTAGTTAACAGCGTTAATAGAGGGGGTAAAAGTAATGGCTAAAAAAGGAAGAATATTGAATGAAATTTGAGCAAAATATAGAAGGTGCAACTGTAATTTACTTTAATATATATGATAAAAAAAATTATCTTGTGTTATTGGCTTTATACTGTATCACATATAGGGTAATGTACAAAATATGTTTGGATAGCTACTTACGACCCAAAAATGGAGCTAAAAATTTGAAGGAAAAAAAAAAACGAAGTAACTATTGTTTTTGACATTCAAAATGGAAGTAGAATTGATCCTAGAAAAATAAAATGAATTTAATCTAAACACACAAATAGTACCGTGCAAAAGAAAGGAAAAAAAAATGAATAGAGCGATGAAATATCTATTGGGACAAGTAACAAGATACCCGAACAATTTAAATATGTAGGTGCTGGGGTGGCTTTGTTTCATTTCCGAGATATCAGCCATTTTTTCAGTATATTGAGAAAAGCATGCCAAGTCTCTAACTCTGCCGAACTAACAACTTTTATATAACAACCTTGCAGCAGTCATTTGATTCAAAAGGTGTGATCAGGGTCTCAAACAACAACATTTCTTTCTTGAAAACCCTATTATCGTGTCTTTCTTCAACACTCTAAGTAAACTTATTTCTTAACATTTCTCTATATACAAGTTTTTAAGATATTAATTTCCACAGGCATGAATGTATAGTAGTCTCTTCAATCTTCATGGTGTCAAGTTATCTTCTTCATTCTTCCACCAAACACCACAATTGTGAAATACTGGGCCCCAGATCATTACCATTATCAATAATTGATCAAATCTTCCATTAATTTGTTACACATTAGCCCATCAACTAACTCTATATACTAGGTGCTGTTTTGTTCTGCTACGTGTGTCATCAAAATTTAATCAAATATACCATCGGATATTCTCTCTACTACCACTCACATTCATGATTCATCCCAAACACAGTATGCACCTCAGGTTTGTTTGATTAAATTTTGATGACACACTTAGCAGAACAAAACAGCACCTAGTATATAGAGTTAATTGATGGGCTAATGTGGAACAAATTAATGGAAGATTTGATCAATTATTGATAATGGTAATCGATGGATCTGGGCCCAGTATTTCACAATTGTGGTGTTTGGTGGAAGAATGAAGAAGATAACTTGACATCCAAACCAACATTTCATTTATTTATTATATACACAGAAGGAGTTCTGTTCTATTATGATGCCATTTTTTTATGGCCAATATTAATTGTTAGTTGTTAATTTTTTGTTAGAAGAAAGATTTTTTCCTTTTTTCTTCACCATCAAACTAATCTTATAACCCCTGTTATAATGTCATGTTACCTCAAATTTTTAATGTAATCTTAGATATGTGCTAGAGTAAGCATAGCAAAAAAAAAAAAAAAATATATATATATATATATATATATATATAAACCAACATTGGAGCAAGCAAGGTAGAAACCAATCAATTTTCCTTTTTCTTTGGTTGTAGGAATCATCATAATGGAAGAGGAGCAAAAACTGGTTAAGGAGGGCACAAATTTGGAGGAAAGTGAAAGTGAGACCAAACTTGAGCTCATTGTGGAGGAAGTGGTGGAAGAGTATGTGGGGTCCTTAGGGTTCTCTCAGATTGTGCATGTGCTGTTGGTGTCATTGGCATGGATATTTGATGCTCAGAGTACTTTGGCCACAATATTTAGTGATGCTCAACCACCTGCTTGGAGATGCAAAACTGGATTGTGTCAAGGTAACAATAACAACAACAATAGCACTGATTCTGTCTGTGGGTTGGTTCCTGGGACTTGGGAATGGGTTGGTGGCAACACAAGTTCTATCGTAGCTGAGTGGAATCTTGTATGTGATAGAATGTTTCTGGCTGCTGTTCCTGCTTGTGTTTACTTCCTTGGCTCTCTCATAGGTACGTATTATTGCTTATTCTATGCATTGATTTTGGTTTGAGATCCAGAATTGATTTTGAGTTGAATCGACTTAATTTGAGTAATTTTTGTATTGGATCTAAAAATTTGTATTGTATTTTATTATTAACTTTATTTTATAATAAAAATATTTAAACACAATGTAATATATATATATATATATATATATGATAAAGTTTTAGAATTTGAACACATGACTAATAAGCCATCAAGATATAGTTTTATTGTTATATTAGGGTTCACCCATAAATATATGATACTACATAAAAATTAAACTAACATTCATAGCACACTTTCTAACATTATTATTAGGTAAAATTTGTAGAGATCCAAAACTTACATATTTACTTCTTTGACAAGTCTCACTCATAATAATTTTGTGATAGTATTATATTTTCTAGTCATGGTAAATTGAGTGTTGGATTTATGTTTATGATAATATTTCTTTATTATACTTCATCTAATAATCAATCATGTGTACTCATAGGTTTCTTGTATCAATCTGTTTTGACAGTATTAGTGTATACAAAGGGTTGCTTTCGATCACCCTTTTGGAACTCTTTTTGATTTGTTCCAAATACAGACATAAATCAATAAAAAACAGAGTATACCCAACTGTATTGAAGAAATGGTTGTAAACCATTCATGTATGTGATAGTGAGCAAAATAAATCTCATATGATTATGGCCTAGCAAATATTTATAAAAAAATTTAATGTATCATAAAAGTTATGAGTAATGGATAATTTATATAATAAAGCTCTATAAATTTCTGTTCACAAAAAATGTTGTTTGCTAAAACATTTATGAATATTAGTGGTACTTAGTGGTTTTTACTAAATTTCCATGCCAAATTTTCTAGCCCATGTTGTGTTTGACTTGGAGATCAATTATCTAATAATTTTTCTTTTTCTTTCTTTTCTTTATGACAGAGGTGGAACTCGTTAACTTATTATCTAGCTTACTTCTTATTAAACAATAAAATTGGCCGGAGAATGCCACATTTTAAGCTGTTATATAATTTTTTCCTGACCAGTGTGATTTTTGTAGTTTTCTTCTGAAACGTGAGCACTTTACTGTTTTTCATGTTTGTAATTTTTCTATTAAAAATTAGCATTTCAGTTGAATTGTATTTTTATGTTCATGTCCCCTACAAAGAATATATTTTTTTATAAAATTCAATTTAGTCTTTTATATTTCATTGACAGTTGATTATTTTCACAAAATAATAGTTATTAGCCCAAACCCCACACAATTAAGCTATAATTTTTTTAAATTATAAAAATTAAAAACCTATTTGCAAATAACCAATCTGTTTTTGTGTTTTATTTCTCTCATTTTATTCCATAAATCTTAAAAAAATTGATTGAGGGTTACATGTTAACTAAATGAATTAGGGGAAGTCAATAAATAGTCTATGCACGCAAATAATTATATTAAGAAAAACATACTGTATCATGATCTCAGATTGATTCACAGCTTATATGATCTCAGATTGATTCAGTATAACAAATCTTACACTGTCATGTAGATTTTATACTCTAAATTTTGTAAATTGCAACATTAGTAACAATATCATTAACACACCTACATTCACTTTGTTGAATGAATTTTGGAGCAGGTTGTGGTGTCTATGGCCACCTATCTGATACATTGCTGGGCAGAAAAAAAACAGTGCAACTTTCCTGCATCTTAACCTCCATAACAGGCTTTGCCACATCTCTCTCCCCAAACATTTGGACCTATGCTTTCTTCCGTTTTGCCAATGGTTTTGCAAGGTCAGGAATTGGCATATGTTGCCTTGTCCTAACCACAGAATCAGTAGGTTGCAAGTGGCGTGGTCAAGTTGGTCAATACGGTTTCTTTTTCTTCACAATAGGGTTCCTCACACTCCCTCTTGTGGCCTATCCAACAAGAACATGTTGGAGAAATTTGTACAAACTCTTGTCACTTCTTCCGCTAGTATATTCTGTCCTAGTACTCCCTTGGGTCTCAGAATCCCCACGTTGGCTTCTACTAAAAGGAAGATCCAAAGAGGCCCTTCAAGTTTTGGACAAGTTTGCTAGACTCAATGGAAAGAAAAAACTCCCCAATAACCTCTCTTTGGTTAACCCTTGTGGATCACAAAATGGTGAAAGTGTTGAAACAAGTCCTTATAACAACAAAGAGAACCTTTGGACCACAAAATGGGCAGCTACTAGAATGGTCACTGTTATGTTGTCTGGCTTTGGAATTGGCTTTGTTTACTATGGAGTTCAACTCAATGTTGAAAACTTGAACTTCAACCTCTATGTCTCAGTGGCAATCAATGCACTTATGGAGATTCCTGCTGTGGTGATTGGTTCCTTTCTATTGGGATTTACTAATAGGCGTTTGTTGTTGTCTGTGTCCTCTTCTATAGCTGCAGTGTCCTCTATACTATGCACATTTTTATCACACAAAGGAAGTACATCAAAAGTGCATAACAATAGTGGTAGCTGGGGTCAATTGATTATTGAAACAATTGGATTCATGGGTGCTTCCACAGCATTTGACATATTGTACATATATTGTGTGGAGCTTTTTCCTACTAATGTTAGGAACTTTGCTGTGTCAATGCTTCGCCAGGCCATAATGTTGGGGGCTTCTGTTGCACCTTTGTTTGTTGTGTTGGGCCGTTTGAGCCCATCTCTTTCTTTTCTTGTGTTAGGTGTTTTTGCAATTTCAAGTGGTGTTTTGAGCATTTGGCTACCTGAGACTAGAAACGCTCCTCTCTATGAGACCCTTAAGCAGCAAGAGGAGGAAGAGATGGGCTCAAACGGCCCAACACAACAAACAAAGGTGCAACAGAAGCCCCCAACATTATGGCCTGGCGAAGCATTGACACAGCAAAGTTCCTAACATTAGTAGGAAAAAGCTCCACATAATATATGTACAATATGTCAAATGCTGTGGAAGCACCCATGAATCCAATTGTTTCAATAATCAGTTGACCCAGCTACCACTATTGTTATGCACTTTTGATGTACTTCCTTTGTGTGATAAAAATGTGCATAGTATAGAGGACACCGCGGCTATAGAAGAGGACACATATAACAACAAACGCCTATTAGTAATTCCCAATAGAAAGGAACCAATCACCACAGCAGGAATTTCCATAAGTGCATTGATTGCCACTGAGACATAGAGGTTGAAGTTCAAGTTTTCAACATTGAGTTGAACTCCATAGTAAACAAAGACAATTCCGGTTAAATCTCACTAAATGTAATAGATTGATGATTATCATATTGGAATGAGCACATGTGTTCTAATGTAATAGGTTGATGGTTATCATAACAATATTAGTAATGTATTACTTATTGTGCTGTCAAAGAGGCAGAATATAAGACCATCCATGTGCCATATCAAGTGCAGTGTCATGACTCATGTTGTGTTCTAATGTAATAGGTTGATGATTATCATATTGGAATGAACACATGTTGTGTTTTAATGTAATAGGTTGATGGTTATCATAACAATATTAGTAATATAGCCTTACTTACCGTTCTCATGAGATGTGTTTGAGTATTGTTATTTATACGTCACTTAATCACTAATCACTAATCACTAATCACTGTCGTTAAAAAAGATATAAAGATCCTTACGTTTATATATTTTATGTCGTTTAGCTAACTAACTTTATAAATAAAAATTACACATCCATACACCGATATTGTTATTTTTAATATTTGTGCTAATAAGAAGCTTCCAGTTCAGCACCAAACATAGACATGATGAGTGTCAAATTCACAAACATCTTTTTAATAACATAAACATAATTGAACAACGTAAATGAGTCATTATAAACTTTTTTATAAGTTTAATTTTTCTGGATAAAAAAATTCAAATAACAAATTTACTTAAATAATCACAATTAAAGCTTGATAGGATGCAATTGGCCCACGGTCCTTCAAAGGTCTCTTACTGAAAATTGCATTCTTAATCTCGTCATTTTGTAGAAGGCTTTTTGAATGGCTTCCAGATCAACAACTTGCAAAATCTTGAACATCGTGAAGAAAGGCCACAAATTAATGTGATGACCTTGAACTTGATACGAATGTTTTAAATAACTTATGATCAAATCCTTATATCGTAGTCTCAACTTAATTTTTCTGGAGAGATTTAATTTTATTGCGCCTTCTTTTAACAATTGTAGTCAATTGAAAGAAATGGGTATAGTGATTCCAAACTTTCATCTAATCACACCTTGGCTGGTAATACCATAAGGCCTCCTCTTGGATTAGATAGAATAACACTTCCTCTAGAATAACCCAGTTTCTTTTGTAATTCACACTAAATCTTGTATAAATCTCTTCATCAAAACTATAAATATTCGTTGAAGTTTTATTTAAGACGTTAACATCATCTCAAACACAGTACTCGTCTAAAATAAGACCAAATACGGATAAAAGGTTTAAATGCATTAAAATTCAAAATTTAGTGTTTTTTAATATTTCTATTTTTTTCTATATTAAGAACTAGAAAAAATCAGCCTAATCAATATTTTCTTTGTTTAACAATCTCGGATTTAACTCAAGAGTCCCATGAGTGTGTCTCAATTCATGTTCCATCAATTCAAGTAGACTTCTATATTTTTCTCACCTTGTCCCTAACAAATCCCTTGCAGTGTTATCCTTCTCCTTAACACTAACCTAACCCATCTTTTCCTTTCTCCAATTTCAAATTGAACCAACGGCAACAGCAACCCACCAAACAATTCACACGATTGGACAGAAATATTATTGGCTAAGATGGTTCAGTTCTCGCGGTGGTTGTGTATAACTTGGAACCATAATAGGGTACCCTGCTGCGTAGAAAATTGAGAAATTATGAGCGTTAGAAATAAAAATAGCATGTGCAGCGCTTCGTTGATTCTTGATTTTCCCTGCCATGCCATTCAAGTGCCAATAATTTCTACACACTCTTAATTTCAAGTATTCACAAGGAAATTTGGAAATTGGAAAGGGATCTCATATGGTGCATTGATGCTTATTAAAGCCTTAAACAAGGAGTTTCTACTATGTATAAATTGGATTAGAATTTTTTATACCTTGTTATTCCACACCCCTCCCCCAACTAAATTTTTTGTTTCTCCACTAATGTGCTACTGATACGTCTTCTGTTTTGATCTTAATTGAGAATATTGAAAAACAATAGCATGCTTTGAATTGGTGTAATCAGAAATAGAAAACAATTTTTCCATTGAAATTTTACAGTATTGAAACAATTAACTGCTCTGTTTTATTCTTAATTGGGAATGGAAGTGAATTTTGCGAGATTTGATGATGGAGGAAGAAAAGGGATAATAGCGTTGAAACTGAGCAACCTTGAAGGTTGAAACGATGATCTAAGATGAAAAAAAAAAAAGGATAACACATAAGAGATCTTCTGTTGCTTAAGGACAATGTGGGGAAAACTGAGAAATCTAGGTTGAATGGTTGAGTTTTAAATGACAAGACATGTTTTTATTGGTGGGACATGAATTGAGACATACTTATGGGAGTGGTGATTTAAATCCAACAATCTCAAAAGGGTCACATGAGAATATATAAAATTGAGTTATTTTTTCATAATATTTCATCAAGATGATACATTAAAGCTATATAAATCTATGTGGTAGATTTATCATATGTCACATTTATCTTGTTGATGATTTGTTCTTGTTAGGTGAGGCTTCCATATCTCAATACAATTTTAAAGTGTCTCAATACATTTGTCAATTCATCTGTCACATACTTTGTCAAATAAGAAAACCTTGAAGACTTCAAAATGTTTTAAGAACAATAAAAAAGATAGAGTTTATCAACTCTCATATTTTTAAGAGAGTAATTGACACAAAAGCAAAGTGAATACGATAACGTTCTTGCAAAAGTCATAAAACATACACAAGTTTGGAAATTAAATTCTATTTGTTGCACACACATAATAATAATAAAAAAAAGATAAGATATATGTTGAGCGTGTTTAGTAGTTTATAAATTTGTTTGATACATGAACTTATTTTGATATGTTATAACTTATTTTTATAAGATACTTCTACTAGCTTATAAAAAAATTAACTTATAGGCTACTGTTTATTTTTTGTTTCATCATTTTTTCGTCACTAATTTATTTTATTTTTTATAGCTAAAATAACTAAATATATATATATATATTTAACATTTATCAACTAATAAGAACTTATTAGTTAATCTTAAAGAGCTTTAACTCTTCTAGTGAAACAGTTTTATTGTCAATACCTTTGTGTCTTAACCTGCAACATCTACCTACAAGTCTCAAGCTTCATTTGTCACATACTTTGTCAAATAAGAAAACCTTCAAGACTTTCAAAACGTTTTGAGAATAATAAGTTATTTGGCATATGTTACAAGTTTGAGTCATTATTTAATCAAAGAGGAATAAATTTTCATGGTGACTTAAGTTGTTTATAAAAGTTCCAAAATCAATAACTCTTTTATTGTGAGAAGTAAAATTATTCTTTAATGTTTTTGAACTTGATAGATGATAGTTTAATTACATTTATTTAGTCACTTTTAAACTTAAAATTTTGATGTTATTTATAAAAGTTCCAAAAGTTAATACGTTTTTTATTGTGAGCATTCAAATTACCATTTATTGTATTTGAATTTAATGATAGTTTGTAGTTACATGATTACTTTTAAACTTGAAATTTTGGCATCATTTATAAAAATCACCTGTCAGTAAGTTCTTTTTTTACGAGCATTATCATTTAGGATTGATTATGTTTTTAGTCCTCTTAAACTTTTTGGAAAATTTACTTTAAGTTCTTAGATAAAAAAATGACTAGTCTTAATCTCTGAGCTTTTTATTTATAACACTTTTAAATTTTTTTCGTTAATTCTCACTGTTAAGTGATGATATAGCATTTATTTTAAATTTTTAATTAGATTTTGCAGCGGTTAATTTTCTAGCTGCTAAAAGAAACCAAAAATATTTGCTTGAGTGTTTAAAATATAGTATTAAGTAATTTTGACCAGAAAATGCTACCATACTCAGACATTTAAATGATAGGTGTTATCCTTTAAATGTTCTCTCATGCGACCAATAATATTTGCTTGAGTATGTTCATCTTTTGATGTTCTCATTTAAATGTTCTCTCACGACTTCCTGTTTTATTTTATTTTTTTATTTAATGAATCAGACATTATTATTAAGGTATTTGGTCGTAGTGGTGTCAACTTAATTGAGATCATAAGAACCATCTTATTTTAGCATTGTCTTTGTTTTATAAAAAAAATTATTTGGTTAATTACTTTCAAATTTGAAATTTTGAGGTTTATAAGAGTCCCTAAAATCAATACCTTGTTTTATTGTCAACATGATCATTTATTGTATTCGAATTTAATGCATGATAGTGTAGGATTAACTGTTACTTTCAAACTTGAGATTTCAATGTTGTTTATAAAAATCTGTTTAGTTAATACGCTCTTTTATTTTGAGCATTATCATTTATTATATTCTAGTTTTATGAATATTAGTTTACTATTATTTTATTATTTTTAAATTTGGGATTTTGAGGTTGTTTATAATAGTACCAAAATTCAATATGCTCTTTAATTGTGAGCATTATTATGCTTTATTTTATTTGAATTTAAATTTGATTGTGAGTGGCTACTTAATTACTTTAAAAACACTCTTTAGAAGAGACAATAAACTTAAGTGATTAAGTTTTAAACTAAGTGATTATAATTATTGTTAATAAAAAAAACTTGAAATTTTAGTGTTATTTATAATAGTCCCAAAAGTTAATACACTCTTTTGTGAGCATAATATATTTGTACATTCTAATTAACTTTGTAAAATGATAGTTTATTGGTTATTTTTAAACTTGAAAAGATTAAGCTTGAAAATACTTGTTAAAAGAATAACTAGGCATAGTACTTAGAAAGACAAATGAAAAAATACATGTAAACTTAATTGATTCATCAAATGAATGTTTATTTTGATATAACTGAGACTTATAAGAAAAAATATTGGTATTTCAAAACTACACGACATTATTATCTTTTTAACTTAACAAATATCAAAACACACAGTGGTCATTTATCTAAATGCTACCATACTCAGCCAACAACAAATTCCAGTGAAATATTCTCCATCCTAATAATTATCAAGAAACAAATACCCAAGCATGAACGTAATCACAGAATTAAAACAAAACCGTGTGAAACTGTTTTAATTATCCCAAATGATATCACTTTATCATAAATTTTAGAGAAAAAATATTTTAATATACAATATTTTTTTGGCTAAGATAGTTACCGTGTAAAACTGTCCCTCCCGGATTTTGAGTGAATGCTTTTGACTATGTTGTTGCTGTTGGACTTGGACTGTGACACTGAACACTGCTATTCCTACGGTCCCACGCTTTTCACCAACCCCTTTTCTTTATCACTCACAAAAATATACATAACTTTCTTTCAAATCACGTTCTTCTTCACCTCTGTTTTTTCCCTCTGTTTCACTTCACTAGCTGCCAATCAAGCCGTCTCTTCCTACATTTCTCAGTGAGTTCCTTCTTCTGTTCTTCTTCTCCTTTTGTTTGTTTATCAATCAATTCTGCAACTGTTGTTGGATTCTTCTTATTCTTTATTTTAAAATTTTATAAATCCAATTTTTATGGTCATTTAATTTTAGGTAGAGGACTCTGTAACTGTGGACATGGGGGACTATGAATATGATGATGATTCCTGATTGCCATGTAATTTCTTCTTGCTGCATTGTTTAACAATGTATCTGGTCTTTAATGGGTGTGTTTTTCAAATGAAATCGACTGATGTTAAAAAGTTTCCAAATTTCTCTCACTCTTCCTCTGTTTTTCTCGGCCAAAGAAACAGAGCATGCGAAGGAAAAGAAAATGTTCCTGGTTCTCTTGTTATTCTTCTTCTGTTGTTGATTCTGAAACTTCACATTGGTGCTCTTTGTTACCATGCGGTTCACATGATCGTCATTGATTCCCGGTTTAGCCACAGAATTTGAAAAGAATGAAAAAGGAATTTTCCCTTTTTGAATTTCTGAATTCTCAGGTTTAAAAAGCTTTGGGATTTGGGCTTATTGCTATATTCTGAATGCTCACAACTTCACATTGCATCATTCTTTTAACATTTTGGCTTTGTTCAATGTGAGGTTATGCAATTCTTTATTAGTTTTATCTGCAATGTCTATGGAGATCTACGCTTGTTAATGTGATTGTGTTGTGTTACCTTCTTTTTCCTTCTTAACTTCTACATTCTTTATTTTTGTTTTGCTATTTTCTCTGTTCTATACTTTTTTTCATCCTTCTTAAATGCAAAGGACCCTCTATTTCTGGCATCAGTCCTTTTTCAAAGATTGAGTTGTTTTCTTTATCTGATCTATTATTATTGATATGTATAGGGGGGACTTGAAGCAAGCACATTAATGGAGAGGGACCCAAACATGGGCAAGGGAAAAGTGATTTCAAATTCCACATTGCTTCCCTCATCCACAAAAGGGTTCAAGGACAAGGGCATCCCCAACAATAACATGCCCTCCTGGCTTCTCACCAACATTTCTGGTATACATTAATTTCACCCTACCGTACCCCTAAACTAAACTTGCTTTAACTAAACAACAAAAACTCTATGTTACATGTTAAGTCACATCTCTTTGTTTTTGTTTGTATCGTGTGATAGGTTTAATGCCTGTTTATTTCATAAATAGAATTGATTCATAGAGAATTTATTTTAAATCAATAAATGTGATTAGGTGAATGATCAAATATATCTTAACTATAAATTTTATATTAAAATTGTGAAGTTCTAATGTGCAACAAATGTTTTTAAATTACTAGTGTGATATGCAATATGGTGTATAAAATTAAATTTAGATGTTAACCAAAAAATTGTTAAGTGGTGTTTGTGAAGGGTTTACTTATTGTTGTCTTTGAGTGAAGGTTCGATTTTTGAATTGTTTGATGATAGCATATGATGTAATATATAATATGTAATATCAAATAAATGTAAGGGAAAATCTTTAATGGGCATGAAGCAGAAAGAGGAAGTTGAGATAGTCCTAATAAATGAACAAAGGAAGGAGTGAAAATACAACACGTCAGATCAGGTTTAGGCTTTGAGAGACGTGAATCTGATCCAAATTATTATTATTAAGTCTAAATTTTCATGGTCCCTTAAAAATGAATTACGAAAGGTTTGAATTTAACATGCATAAAGATTTGATTTGGTTTGGTCTAAAAGTATGCATACAAAATTTGATTAAATAAAAATAAATAATTAAAAATAAAAATAACATAATAGATATGTTTATTTTATAAATTATAAATTATCAAATATAATCTTATAAATTATAGTTTATATAAATTCACTGTAGATTTTTTTTTGAAGTCAACATTTTAGTCTTTTGAATTAAAAAGGCTTTTTTCACTTTTAATCATAAATAACATGGATAAAGAGAAAGAGTAAGATAATGATCTCTTGAATTATATTATTTTAAGTTTTAATATATATATATATTAAATAATTCATTCTGATAGTTTTAATATATTTTTTAAAAAACTTGAGTCTTATCTTTTCTTTAAACAGATTTTTTAAAAAGTTTAACCTGATTTTTATAATAAATAAATTAGATCATATTAGATCTTAAATAGGTTAGATTAAAGATTTCTGATAAACGAACTGATTTATTTTTATCACTAAATTACAGTAAGTTATGTTAAAACGGTGCCAACCTTTTTAAAGCAATCATCAATGGAAAGGAAGGAAGGAAGAAGTGAGATGAAGGAGAAGAATCCACCCATACAGACAGGTCCTTGTCAACTGTCAAACGTCCAAGTCTTCATTGGGAACAACATTGCCGTACATATTATTTGCCTCGTTACATTATCATCCCACATTACTTAGCCCACGCGCCTAATAAAACGATTCAACTTTAAATTAAAGAACACAAAAAAAATTACTGGACTTATTAGTAGTGTTAGTATGATCACATATTTATGCACATTAATTTACACTTATTAAACTATTAAACTATAGTACTGTATATTATATAACTATGGTCATGTATACATGCATTAGTTTTGGGGAAGGAAAACTTAGGTAGAGTTGAAAATATGTGACATGATGTTTTCATAGGTGGCTGTTGACAGGTCTATCCTTTTGGTGTATCTGTTTTCAAATTTCCAATTTGATTTGAACCAGACTTCTCCACCCATTGTCTTTGTTCTGACGAGATTGATCCATTGTCCCTTTCTCATACCGTTTTGTTCTTTTGTTTGGCCTTTGCGGAGCTTTTTTGGTGTTTCAAATTTTGAAACTAACATGGGTCTAGTGGTCACACACAATAATAATCCATTGGTTCCTGGCCACGTCACTTGCCTTGCTGCAGTGTACATTAGATTTTGGTGTCATTTGTAAAATTGTAACGGTGACCTTTCCATTTAGGCCTCGTAGCCTGGGCTCATATTCCCCTTAACTTTATTGGATTTACCCTTAAAAAAAAATTGAAAGTTGGAAAATATTAGCTTTTCTGTCCACTGTGTACATGCTCAGGTACAGTACATGATTTTGACCTTTGCATTCAAAATTAGAGGTAGTAGATGTAAGTTGCAACTCTAGGCTAGACACTATAGTGGCAATGTGGCATATCCTTGTTGTGCCTAACTCACGTTGCAAATTCAAATTCTATTTTCAAACTATTCAGTCTTACAACACTATTTAATTTCCTTGTAACGTTCTATCTTGCGTATCAGAATTATTTATGGGTTTTGTCAGTGTTCCCTTTTATGGTGTCTCGGTTTGGTAACATGTCACTTTCTTAATAGCTCAATTACTCATCATCAACCAAGTTGAGATCTGGTCTATATTAACCTCCTTTGTGGTTGTACATCCCAATGTCAATCTTGGTACAAATTCAAACTTTATGGTTCTGAAGCTATGGAAATGTGTAAACCTGGTAAGGAAGAAAAAAAAAAGCATTGTTTTTTCACTTCTTTGTGTTCTTTTTCCTTTACATTACTAATGCCACAGAAGCATCTAGTCTTTTACATGAACTCAATGACTTTTAGCCAATCTCACTTAAGTTTTTTTTATTTATTATTGATAAATATTAATTGTTAGTTATTTTGTTAGTAGAAGACATCGTATCCGACCTTTCTCTCCTTTCCTTTTTTTAGCCAACCTCACTTGGTGAGAAAAAAAGACACTTATTTTTTTTTTAATGTAGTACTAATGCAAGTGTGAAACTTTGTGTTTGATGGCAGACTTGGAGGAGAGGATGAAAGTGTTGGCAATGAGTACAACAGAAGATGAAGAAATGGGAGACACATTTGCTGAAAGAGCAGAAACTTACTACCAAAAGAGGCCTCAGCTACTGTCCCTTCTGCAGGACTTGTACAATGGCTACATAACCTTATCTGACCGTTACATCCAAACACTGGCCAAACACAAGCACCATAGTAGACACTCTTCTCAAGTTTCAACTGTAGATGAAGGCTTCTCTGACCAAGAAGAAGAAGCTAGTGGCCACTGTGATTCAGACATTGAAAGCTCAATCTCCTACCAACACCCCCAACACATGATGATGCCAATAGGCCTCCCAAAAAGCTCCATGCTTGATGTTGATGCTATTGTTGCTGAGCTTGTGATAAGGAATGTTGAGTATGACATGTTGGTGCATGAGGTTGGTGCCATGGAGAGGAGGTACTGTGAGTCCTCAAGGAAAAGTGAGCTTCAAAAGAGCCTTCTTGAGGTGTTGGAGTCTGAGAGGATTGTTCTTTTGAATGAGAATGCTAGCTTGAGTTATCGGGTCAACACTTTGGTGGAAGAGAACAAGGAGCTTGCATCTGAGTCAGTGTTCATCAAGAGAAAAGCTGGTGAGCTTGCTAAGTGTGTGCTGAAGATGAGGGAGGATCATAGAGTGTACTTGCTGCACAGGAAAATTGAGGATCTTCAGGCTCAGATACATGGGTTGGAGAAGAGGAACAAGGAGTACTATGAGAAGCTTCTGAGAAGAGATGGTCATGAAGATGGTAAAAAAGGTGTGGCTTTGGAGGTTTGTGTTCAGATGGACAAGCAGAAGAGGTTCAAGTGGAAAGATGGCAACACTTCTGGGATGAAGAAATTTCATGGAAAGAAGTCCCCCCCAAGTTTGTGGAAAAAGCTGAAGAACATGGATTTGTTGTTGTGTGGGACAAATCCAACTTGTGCTTGATGATGGATGATTCATGGCTGGTAGTGTTTTTTTTCAGTCCATAGAAGTTTTATTTTATGTTAAATATGTATTCTTTTTGGCAATTTTAAAGTTAGTAGCGGTAGGTTATTTTACTAGGTTACTTACTCATAAGCCATGGTGTACATTCCAACATGAGGCCTTTAACACAGAAATTCATGAAGTCACGCCTCTAGCTAAATCCTTGACATCTAGATCAGTTTAACATCATCTTGTAAAAACTAGAGTGGGTTTGTACCTTTGCCTCCGTTATTATAGTTGATCATTTCTACCGTATTGTTATGATGTTAGAGGCTATCTTAATAATGGTGTGTAATGAGTGAAATGATTCAATTAGTAACTCGATGCCCTTTTGTATTACTAGTTTTCCACCTTCAAAGAATTGCTTCTATAATCCACTTTTGTGTATCAAAGAGAATACACGTGCGCTTAAAAAAAATGGAAGTTTCGTATGACATATTGACATCGTATCCAAATTCCAGAGAGATTAGGCTGATTAGCTGGATGCAACATGTGTTGATTGGATTTGGATTGCGTTGATGAATTGGGTTTTTGTAAGTCTTTTAATATGGTAGGGTCGATTGCGTGTTTTGAAATTTTAGGTGGCTATACCTTGTTTTGAGGCTTGTTTTTCCAACAAAATGCCAATTTCTACCGTGCCCTACTTGAATAAGATGTTATCATCTCTATCAAACATTTCTTTTATTCAAATTTCAATGTGATCAACCCAATTCAAATTTCTTTGCTAAGAAAACTAGAAAAGTATATTTTTCACATACCCCACAAACACCCCTAATAACAATCAACTTGTCAATCGTTACATAATGGAGGTGAATAATGCAATTATGTCCTATTCGTTTCTTGATAAGTCAGTCGCAAAATCAGTATACTAGAGTAAAGTGAACAAACAAAGTAAAAAACATAATGTGGATGTAAAGATGCTTATCTTGATAAATGAATGAAAAGGATTGGGCTGCTTTATAGCATCAGAAGAATGTTCACATAAAAAACACATACCTTCTCGTAAGAAGTGGATACTGGATAGGTGTCTCATACAATGCTTATGAAACAATAAATAAAGATATCTTGCAAAAAAAGATGATAGTATTATGTATACTATTTTTCTTTATCTTTTTTTTATCACATCCATAATTTTTCTAAGGCATCTCTCTTCTTTTCCATCTCCCTTTATTGTACAAAAAATTGTTGAAACTTTATGTAAAAAATTAATTTCTCCAATAAATTATGCTAATTATCTAGTCGTTAACACGATAGACATGACTACCTAATTTTGTGACATCAGAATGTTGTGAGGCTCCAAGGTTTTGCCAATTTTGCTCTTGGAAACATTTCTTATTCTATTGCTGCTAGCCATATTGCAGTCTCTTTAGATTGAAAGTAAGAAAAGGAGAGGAAAATGGGTCTTCAATCTTATCAATGTTCCAGTTTAATCATGTTCTACCTTTGCCTCACGACCTCCTTCATTTTTCTGTATGCAAAGGGAGAAACCTACATTGTTGGTGACAGTTATGGTTGGGATGAAGTTTTGGATTTCAGCAAATGGCTTGATGGAAAAGAGTTTCATGTTGGTGATGTTCTAGGTAAGGTTAGAGTTTCACATCCATAGTAAGAAATATCAACATTAATATTCTTTTTTATTGATAAAATTAATGTGAGACTCAGAAAATAAAAAGTTGAACTCACATGATTTAATGAATTTTAGTTAATGTAGAGTATACTGAAAGGATTTTATTGTTAACAATCTCTGGTTGATAGAAACAATATGTTTGGTTATGTATGAAAAACACAAGGAGACTTGTTTATGTCTTTGAAAGTAGTGTCAAACATGATTATGGGTGTTAAACACAATTAATTATTTTATTGAATAAAAAGTCACTTTAGATTTTTTAGTGCATATTTAAAGGAATCAAAAGTGAAAAAAGTACTATAAACTTTATCGTCATTTTTAATAAAATAATATAAAATTGTCACATACTTTGTCAAACCTTCAAGGCTTTCAAAACGTTTTTAAAATAATCAGTTATTTGGTATATCCACAAGTTTAAGCCATCGTTTCATCCAATAGGAATAAATTTTCACGAAAAGTAATTTTGATTTATTTATAAAAGTTCCAAAAGTTAACACCCTCTTTTATTATGAGTAATCAAATTATTATCATTTATTGTATTCGAATTTAATACAAGAGTTTATAGTTATATGATCACTTTCAAACTTAAAATTACGAGGTTAGCTATAAAAGTCTTAAAAGTCAATATGCTTTTTTATTGTTAACATTCAAATTATCATTTATTGAATTTAAACTTGGATAATTTTTTATCAATAGGAATTGAACACCCTATTAGAGAGTTACAATACTTACAAACCCTCCTCAACCAAGAGATAAACTCTTATAGTAAACTAGTTAGCTTACACTTACCTATTCACTTTCAAACTTATTTTTTTTATTATTTATAAAAGTTCCAAAAAGTCAATATGCTCTTTTATTATGAGCACTATTATTTATTGTATTTGAACTTTATAAATAATAGTTTACTATTATCTAGTTATTTTTAAACTGAAAATTTTGACGTCGTTTATAAAAGTTTCAAAAGCAATACATTCTTGTATTGTGAGCATGGTCATTTATTGTATTCAAATTTAATAGATGATGGTATATTGTTGCTTGACTACTTTCAAACTTGAAATTTTGACGTTTATGAAAGTCCCAAGAGTCAATACATGTTTTTATTGTGAGGATTACTATTTATTGTATTTGAACTTTATAAATGAGAGTTTACGATTACCTGATTACTTTCAAAATTGAATTTTTGACGACATTTTCAAATGTCTCAAAAGTTTTCTTTTTATTTTATTGTATTTGAATTGAATAGATGATAGTGTATTATGATTGCCCGATTATTTCCAAACTTGAAATTTTGATGTTTATAAAAATCCAAAAAAAATCAATATTTTTTTAAAGTGTGAACATTATGATTTATCGTATTTGAATTTAACATATGATTGTGTATGATTTTCTTTTTTTTACAGAGTGTACGGTTATCTGATTACTTTGAAACTTGGAATTTTGATATTGTTTATAAAGTCCTAAGAGTTTTTTTTTTTTTTTTATCGCAAGGTTTATCATTTTATTCATTTATTGTATGCAAATCACTATTCTTATTTTTAGAAAAACCCTTTATAGTAATTTTAAAAAACTCATAATTTTATTTCTTATCTTTGAATGAAATCTAACTATCTTCCTATTTTTGTTAATTACACGTTTAAAATTAAGTTTTGTTAAAATTATCAACCATAAATCACTTCACACAAAGTAAAATCAAATTTGAAGAATCAATATAAAATTATTATTTTTTTGTAAAATAGAATGCAAACATTTGTCCCAAAATGGTGCATGTCTTCATATTTCATTACATATCCGTTGAAAGTTTGCAATAGCAACATGATCTATTATATTGAACAAACTATATAAACAAGTTGATACTTTTGTTATTAGTGTTCAACTACGAAAGCAGCCTGCATAGTGTGTTGCAAGTTAATTCCACAGCTTATGAGAATTGCATAAAGGACTCATATACACAGAGTTTCACTAGTGGCAATGACTCGGTGGTTTTAAAGGAAGGCAGAGCATGGTTCATATGTGGAGTAGATGATCACTGTGAAAATGGGCAGAAGCTCCACATTACTGCAACTTGTTAGCTACTTTTCACAAACATCTTAGAGTTTTTTTTTTTTTATATAAAAGGTACACATTAGAATAAGATCATGTTCAATCGAGAATACCAAATTCAGAATTTCTTTTTAAAATATTGGGAAAATTATTGATTTCCTAGTATCTGATATTTGTTCCTTGGCAATATTCTTTATCTTACACCCATACTATAATTGACACAATTTATTCAGCTTGCAAAGTTCACTCACTGAAGATTTCAAAAAAAGAAAGCAAACAGCTAGTTGGATCAAATTGTATTGGATTGAGAATTTTTTTTTTTAACTCGTAGCAACCTAATTTGATTATAGTTAGACCGGTTGGTTTAAGTAGGATAATAAAATTAACTGTCTTTTAAGAAAATAGTCTAATAAAAACATCATTTTATATTTAAAAATTGAAAGAGGAAAATGGTATTTATATTTCAACTAACCACGCACACTTTTCCCCAACTTTACCCAACTGTTATAAATTAAAGTGGTAGTTAAGTCATCAGATCAAACCAAGCCCATGATCATCAAATAGTTCTTCCTTTAACCCTTGCATCATGGCACAAACACCGGATCTAGGATATAATCAAACCATTGCTTAATTTATTTATTATTTGGTAAAACTTAATTTGTAATCATGGAATGGAGATGTTTTCTGTCCCATTTAATCATTTTCCTTTTATAGAGCACAAAACAAGTTGGAAGCAAACAAGGTGACAACTCTTGAGAAAGTAAGAATTGCATGACATGGTAGCATTCCAAAATTGAAAGCAACACTATTGTTGGAACCCACTTATTTAGGAGGGTCACCAATGACATGGGTCAAAAGTCAAAACAACTATCACAACATAGTGCTTGCTAATTTAGTTCTTACTCCTATGGTAACATTTAAGGTCAAAACACCTGTTTATAGCTGGCTAAATTCTCCCATTAAAAGGGTTCCTCTCCCACATATTCAGAATGAAAATGATCATTACTAGCTCTAAATAATGGATGCCCTTACAGATTTAGGGAGGTATTGTATATTAAATTACTGTTCTTGTCTATAATGGCTTTTAACTTCTTCCCCATCTAAAAGCCTCTCCACAGCATCTGAGGGAAGGCCAATCATCTCTAATGTCTTCTCCCACACTTCATACGATGTTTGAACATTGTGCGCTTCTTCCGATGGATTTGCTGGACGACAATCTTGAGAAATAAAGGCACAAACAGGCCACTCATCAGCTTTCAACATATCACAATACTCCGGAACTTGAGGATCAGTGGCAGCAAAGAGAGCACTCCTTGCACCTGTATTGCAGCACAAGTGATAGGTATTCACGGTCAGTATTGAACATGTTTCACTTTTGCAAAATATTCCATCAACTAGGATGGTTGGCCAATTGATTATAACATTGGATCATGTTTTAGTAATTGATTGCCAAAACAAAAGTCCATGTTTTACTAGAGGATAAGAAATAATATCAAGAATACCTAAATGTTAGACCTGAAAAAGAAGCAGAAAAAATAGAAAGAGATCATATGATTCCTCACATTTCTCAGAACAATAGGTTCCAAATCCAATCACTTCTCAAATATTACACAGGCAACAGTTATGGTAATTGATAATGTCTTAAAAGCTCAACATTGTTAAGTACTTATAGCTTTAGTTTGAAAACATTGAATAAACAGACCTTCTTGAGCACTAAAGATGAAGTAAGGGATCAAATGATACGCAGCTTGAACAAGTTTTGGAAGATCTCTTGCCTGAAATAAGATTAAGTTGAAAGTATAAGCAAAACAGAAAGGTTATGAAATAATGCAGCAAAACCAAGGAATCAATGACTGGATGTATTCCATTATGCAACAAAGAAATTACAAAGTCTCACTCTACAGTAGTGGTAAAATGGGCCGGGCTAGGCTGAACCGCCCAATAAAATACATGGTTAAGACTTTAAACTTTGAGCCCAAATTAACCTCAGGGCCATTTTCTTACACCTCTACTCCAGAGATTTGCACTAAGCTATTTTAATCCACAAATCATAATTGCGGAATTGCCCCACCAGCAAAAAATTATGACCATAAATTATAGCTCTGAAATTATCCAAACAGGATGAAATTATTTTTGGTTAATTCCTAAAGGGCCAAGAGTGTGTTTGACAAGTCATTTTAGCAAGCCTATAACTTACTTGACTAGCTTATAGGCTTCTTTGACCAAAACTAACATATCTCAGAACCATGATGCTACTCGCTATACAAAGATATAGAGGAAAGTCATTGTGCGCAGCCTTACTCTTGCATATGCAAAGAGGCTGTTTCTGAATTCAAAAGAATCAAACCCATGACCAACCGGTCATAAAGGCGCAACTTTACCGTTGCACCAGGGCTCACCCTCTTATGTCATTTTACATTCATTGGCTAGTTTAACAATTAATCATATCAAACACTTTTAATAAAATAAACTAACTTTCAATCAAAATTTAGCATTAGCTTATTACTAATTTTTCCAAACATAACCTAATTGTAAAAGGGTGTACTTTAACAGTGGTAAAAGGGGAAATAGGATATATGTCCATTCCAAATTTCCAATCAAATGGATAGAGGGGAGAGAGCACAGAATTCTAATTGTAACCATATACGTCCATGCAGCAGATTGTAAGTGGGGGGAACTTTAAAAGGGAAGAAAGGGAAAGAAATGGAGGGATACAATTTCGAGGGAAAGATACGGAGTGGGAGGTGGCAGTACCCTCAAACTCAGTAACTTCTGTAGTCATTTTCCTGGTATACTCTTTGAACTTTTTTTCTGGTTTGCTGTATTACTTACAGTGTAAAAATGTTTCCCAACTAATACAATCCTCCCCCTCCTCCATCTATATTGTTTTCTCAACAAGATTGACACACAAATACTGGCAAAGGGCATGAGCAAATTACAGGGAAAATATTCTCAACCAAAAGATAATTTGTGAAGGTTTTTCTGTTTCCCTATTGCAAAAGAACAATTAGACCCTACTCGGTTATTTGCAAAGATTTGTAAAATCACAATAGATATTGAACATTTAATTAAGATTACAGTTGTACATGTTCCATAACAGATGCTCAACTTTTTCAAAAGACTTACCACATTAGTCTGGACAATTCCAGGTGATACACACAATACACTGACGCCAGATTCAGCAGGGAGTCGTTTATTAAGAATACTACTAAACATAATCTGCAACAGAAAATGCCAAGTCCTGTTTCATTCAAAACTTCAAGATGGAAGGTAGACCAAGCAAATCATCTTCGTGTGATTTTGAATCATTGACCAGTAACAATAAAATTTAGAAGTCAACATATTAACAGACTTTAAGAACCAACACAAAATGAAGAATTCAGGGAAAAAATGGATTTAGGCTATTAAAAACTAAACAACAAACAGGATGCAATTATACCAAGGTAACAATCAACCAAAATGCTGAAGAATTATCTTTTAGTATGTAATTTAGCTGCATGTGGTTTGGCTAGTGAAGATAAGCAATTATTTTGTGAATAAAAGGAAAATACCTAAGTCCTCAATTCTAAATGACATGTGTTTTCTCCTTGCTGCAATATGTGTGTGAGAGAGATTAACAAAATAGTGCACATAATTATATTTTGAATTGATATTAATGTAAAATACTATCAGTTAATTAGTTAGTAATATTATTGTATAATTTAATGCAAAAATAAATGGTTCATGATAGATAGAGTATAAAGAAATAGTTGAAAATATATTAATAAAAATACATAAAAAGAACAAGATAACTATAAAGATATCAACACTCAACATGTAGAGGTCAGCAGGGTAATGACATTCATAATTCACTTTTCTTAATCAGCAGATTGCCACAACATCTGCTGCCAATGCACCATTCCGTACAATGATGCAGCATACAGAGTATTTAATCTAGGTGGATCAGGTCATTTCTTTTCTTTAGGGGGCGAGGGTAGTTCCTCCTACGTGACAACTGACAACAATGCAATATATACGTCTAGTCCCTTGATATATATAGTTTGTGTTATGCATGTCAATGTTACAAAATTTCTTATTAAAAAATATCGATGTTAAAAATTTCTTCTCAATCCATAACCGTCTTGTCTCCAGTATCCTAAAATTAGTGTACATTATATACTATGCCTTTTTAAACACTATTTGTGTGTCCACGTGTCTAAAATTATTTAATGGCATAGTTATTTTGTTTTGATTCTTTTAAATTTAATATGCAAGAATCAAGATCCTATTAGTTAAATTGTGTGCAGCTAATAAAGCTAAGTGTATATGATAAAGCAGAAAAAATAAATAACTTCATAAAATTGCACCAGTAACTTTGTTAGATGAAAAACTTATTTGTATATCGCAAGCCAACATATTGCCAAAAAACATTTAAATGAAGTGTACTATGTACCTCTGCTAACTTGCTGCTTGAGTACCCCACCAAACTAGAAAATTTCCTTTTTCCAGATGTGACATTCATATCTTCTGTGTCTACAAAGCCAACATGATGCATCTACAGAAAAGGGGAAAATAAAAGACATTCCACTCTTAAGATTTTCTTATGGTCAGAGTGTGAAAGATTAAAACATAAAAAATTTAATAGTAGTAGTTTATCATTATGAAATATATTATTTATTTTCTAGGATTAACTACTTTACCATGAGAACAACAGAAAAGCAATCAACATTCAACGGTTTAAAAATCATAGAAAAGATAAACAGAAAAATAATAATATTATACAGAACATTAAATACCTGCCAAACATCAATCTACAGCCTTTATTTCTGCACTAATTTCTTATTTGACATGCTCCCTTTTTATTAAGCATTCAACTTTTAATTCCTTGGCATACAATGATTAATGGAGCATCTGATTTTTCTTTTCTTTTTCTTAAAGATTTCTTGTTTAACTAAAAAAAAAAGATTGTATAAACCTAGTATAACCAAAAACAAGTAAAACAAACTCCTTGCAGGTTTCTTAACAAAGACAAAAAAAAAAAAAAAAAAAAAACACTTACATACAAAGAGAAAAAGAAAGCCATTAATTAGAAAAATGCTTGTTTCTTACCTAAGACATGGTCAAAGGAACTCCACAATTCAATGTAAATTTCACTGTGCTTATCTGAATGAAGTAAATTAAGATGAATCACAAAATCTTGTCAAAGATGTAAATCCCACTTGGATCCGTTGTTCAATATTTTCAGAAAATTATAAATGCTTATTTTTTTCAGTAACTTTTTTTTTTATGCCCTATCAACAATTTTATCACCTAGCTTCATGCTCTGTTCTCTTTTCATTTGTTCAAAGTAAATGACCCATTTTATATACGAATGTCAAGAACATAAGTATTTATATATATATAATGGGAAATCACAGAAACATCATTGTATTTTTGCAACTAAACAAAACTTATAGTTATGCATTGCATAGCACAAAACATTTTAGCAAGAGTACAACAATGGTGTTTGTCTCTTGCTAATTAGTGTCAAACAAAAGTTGATAATACACCACAAAGAAGAATTTTAACTTATGACATTATCACATTAATTACTGAAAAAGTAAGAGAAAACAAAGTAACTCAAAGCATTAAAGGACAGTACATATTGTCACAACTGTCATTTTTTTATACCGTAAAACAAATTTTACTAGAAAATAGTGAGGGAAAACACACCTACCAGGACTCGGGATGACAAGAAATGCACCTAAACAGAAGAAAGAAAATGTCTTCCAAACTAACTTAACCTTTCATAACATGTAATTCGGTATTAATTTTGAATTCTATAAAGCATTAATCCTCATCATTGCTAGTGACTCAGAAAATTACAAACTGAATAGCCTTAGATAGCAATGTATAACATCAGTCAAATTTTCCAAATTCTTTATGACAAAAATCAAAAGATTATTGACTATATTTTAATATGATTCAGGCATAAAAAACCAACCAGTAATAAATGTTGAATCAATCAAACAAGCATCAAGCCAAACAAAAAGTTTTCATAAATATTAGTATAGTACATAAATCAAAGGCATAATATGAAAAAAACATGAGAATAAACTTTGACTTTGATGTGTCAGGTCAGATCCCATGGGCTATGTGACATGTAATAGTGTTGAAATAGAAAGAAACTTACTATGGAATTCACATTAACAATGCGACTAGGAGAACCCCTAATAAGGGATGGCAAAAGAAGTATTGAAAGCAAGGCAGGAGCAAGATGATTCACTTGCAAGTGCTGTTCATAACCATCTTTGGAAAACTTTTGTGGCTCTGAGTAAGAACAAAAACAGAGTGGGTTAGTAACATTTGTCACCAATGAGAACTAATCCAGGAGTTATTATTGTTAATTCTGATAATTTTGTCACAATAAAGATGAGAAAAAAAGATAAGTCTATTTCAACAGATCATCCCAAAAATTACAGGAAAGTACTCAACCCATTAAAGGGTATAGACAACAGAAAGGCTAAAATTCAGAAGAAAAAATATGTTTGATTTCAGAAATACCAACCTCCAATAGAAAAAATTCCAGCATTATTGATGAGAACATGCAAGGGTGCTGAGCGTGCATTCCATGCTTCAGCAAACCTCGTGACAGAATCCAACGAGAGAAGATCAACTTGCATCACCTTGATAAGCCAAAAGGAAATGTCAATGACCAGAAGAAATCCCAAAACATAATTTTGAATTAACCTTATTTAGCATTTAAAACAACTAAACTAAAATCTCCTTTGAGCATCATGCAAATACCTTTCCACATAACAAAATAAGTTAATCCAAACACACATTCCAATGCAAAAAAGTTCCATGGATCATAATCATCATATATGATTTGACATAGCATGCTCCAAAAGTGCCAGTTTAATGTTCCTCGGACAATAATGAGTCATGCCCATACAAGTTACCTCAACATTGAGAGGAATACTCAATCCTTCAGAATCAACCTGCCAATTCTGGATCAACTCCTGAGCTGCCTTTGTGTTCCTCACAGCCATAACAACATGGGCCCCTGACTGAGCCAATTGCCTGCACGATGTGAAGAACAACCAAAAAACTGAATCAGCTCCCCTTTTTTTCAAAACATAAATGTTCGCACTACATAGTGTCTAATCTAGAATTTAAACCAAAAATATAGCCAAACCCACATGACTTTACTGAAGAGGCAGTTTGGATAAACTTCTTAACAAGTACTAATAGAAAAAGAAAATAAAATGAATTAAAATAAATCAAAAATCACGTAAATTAAATCAACAAAGTTCTGTCGTATAACTTCTCTAAAACCACGCAAGAGTTTCTTTTTCCCTATTTGGTAAGTTAGAGCATCTACAATGATACATTTAAAGTGAAGGTTCTTAACTCACTTTTAGAGGATACTATCAGATTTAAGAACTTTAACAACTTCCTACTTTGATGGTGCAATCATTAAGAACTTAAAATGAGTCTCACATACTACTATGTCAGGAAATGATTTTTTAATCATATGGTGCAATCATTTAAGAACTTTCTATACCCAAATGTCAGCCTCCTTGTCATTAGTTTTCTTGCAGTATAAACCTGCCACAAAATGGTAGCATAAAGACTAAAACATTAAAAAAAAAAAAAAAAATGCTCATATAGGACTAAAATGAAGAGTTTTTAGGTATAGGGACTAAAAGAAAAAGTTGGCGCAGGGGACCGAAGGATTAATTAAACTTCATTTAATCATAGGACCAGATTGCTGCCTTGTATAAGAACCCGTTCTTACAATTGGAATTCATGTCAGCCTCCTCCAATGATGATTTTTACGTAACCACTGGTTCTCAGACTTAAGAACCTTATAACAACCATCATTGGAGATGCTCTTAAAGATTCAATTGAAAATCTCCTATAAAACTATAAGCTAGTCCAAAGTGGGCCTACCTAGCCTTACAAATGAGGGCAACACAACATACACAGTAATCAAAATAGTCATGACATACTTCATTTATTACCCATTTACAAAACCAACAGAAAGGTCCCTCCTTTATCAAAAATCACAGACACCCACTTCCCAAAACCGCCCCTTTATCAATAATCACGCAACAAACACCCACCCCAAGTTACAAAGCTCAAATTTTTATGCTCAAAAAACAAAAACCCCATCATCATAAAATTGAAGGGAAGAGAGTAATAAAGGGAACCTTGCAATTTCGAGGCCAATGCCGCTGGTGGAGCCGGTGACAATGCAAGTGAGGTCGTTGACGGGAGGGAGAGGCATAGGGTTATGCAAGTGGCTCGCCATGATGCGCTGAAAGAGCATTTCGTAGACCAAATAGAACCAACCTCTTAACCATTCTATCCAACCTAAACACTCCTTCTTGTTCTTCTTAGTGTTCGGTGCTTCCTCGGTTGAAGACGACGTCGTCGTTGCCATCTCTCTCTCTCACGCTAACTCTCTGTGTTAGCGTACAGACTCTGAGATCTGTCTTTAGCAGGAGGCGATGCTGTGCTTATTTTTTTTGCTTCGATTCGTGTATAATTGGTGAGTGAGTGAGACTGTGAGAGACGAGTTCTGTTGGGTTGGCTCAGGTGAGTTCACTCGCCCGAGTTCCAAAGTAGAGCCTTTTTGTCATAGTTGTTAAAATTGGTCCGATGGTTGACTCGGTCGAGATAGTAGATCATTGGATCAGTAGTCTAATCGATGAGTCGGTAATTGATCTAATTTGATTCGATCTATATTAAAAATTTTAAAATTATATTATATATGAATATATAACTAACACTATTTGATTAAGAAAAGTATATTCAAAAATTCAAAATAATAATTGAAGTATTAACGTTGATAATAAAAGTAAAGTGGTATTAATAATAAAAGAGAGTATTAGAAACTACTTAAATTAAAACACAAGTTCAATTTTTAATAAAAAATAAGTAAAAGGGAGTACAAAAAGTGAAAAAGGGATACCGAAAGCAAACTGATCCAAATAAATGTAAATCTAATTCCTAATGTATATATCTTTGTGCCTCACTTATGCGTTTCCCCTTTTGCTTCCTGCACTTCATCATCTCATCAATTTTCTTCTATTTTCCTGCAGTTGCGCGCACAGCTTCTCCATTTCACAGTGCTTCCTCTTCCTCTTTCTTCGCGTTATCAGAGGTGAGACCAGTGCGACAAGCAGCACAGTGATTGTTGAGTTGAGTGGCGGCGACGACATGTACAACCTGGTCGGGTTTCCGATTCTTCACAAAATCGCTCGATTTTCTTCGGACCAAATCGAATCTCATGCATGAGCGGTCCGATAGCCAACTTAGTCATGCCACCAGGTCTAGTTGGATCGGTCCAACCGGCCGCTGAATTGGGTTTTATATTTATGCTTTTTGTTCAAGAAAAAAGTAATTATTTTTCTTACCGCAAAAATAAATATTTTTTACCGTAAAAAAGTAGTTTTTATTAAAATTGTAGATTTTGAAAATTGTGCAAAAAACTCATAAAATACATAAATATGAATGTTATTACTTAAAAAAATAATAATATGTAATACATAGGATTTTATTTTCACGAGAGAGGACCCACTTTCCAGAAATATATTTTTTCATTTGGGATTAAAGATCCAAAAAAAAACATCAAAATAACTATAGGAAAAATAATTTCCTTAGCTTAAGCTAAAAGTAACTTCTATGCAACTACTTGTAGTTGCTCTAAAGTAACAAGGACATCTGCACATATATTATTCTTACAAAAAATATGAGAAAGTTGCATAAGCCTTCCAATTTACTAGATCAAGCTCTCCACCCATATTTTTTAAGTTTGTCTTTCTACGAAAAGTTATAAGTTTTAGTCTATACATGCATATAAAAGTTAACCCACACAACATTATTATACCATTGATTACCAAACAAGTAAAACTTATAATGGTTTAATTATTCATTTGCTTCATGTATCTGACACAATTTAAAGTATTAGTCCAGTTATAAAAATTATAAGATTTTAATCTTTCCATACATACAAAAGTTGAGTTTTGGTGACATGCATAAGTATTTTTCTTGAAAGTGTGTTTGGATGAAATATTTTAAAATTTTTAAAAATTTAAAATTTAAGGAAATTAAAATATATCAATTAAAATTTTTGAATTTTTAAAATTCTTTATTTTGATAAACCAATTTAGAATCCTTAAATTTCAGATTTCTTGTTTGGATCCTCTTAACTCCTTAAAAGACATAGTAACAGTTTTCATAAAAATATTTTAAGACTCTTCCTTTATTTTATTTTTCACTAATTGGATGTGAATCCAGCTTTTTGGGACGTAAACACAACTTGTTGGTAAACAGTGTTAATACCCTTAATTCTTTTTTTTTAGTTCAATTTTTTTTTGTGCGTGTTGGGTCTTTTGGTTGTTGCGTTTATTTTTATTTCATGTGTTCCCAAGAATGCCTAATGATTGAATATGATCATTTGCTTCCATTTTTAGTATTTTGCTTTTGCATTCTTTTTTAAAATCCTTTCTTTGAATTTTTTTATGGCAAGGTATTTAATATAATGTTTCAATCAAGAGCTGCAAAACACATCGTAATGTTGAACTAAAAAGATGGATTGAAAGTGGAAATAGACAAGATGAAAATAAAAGAAGAGACAATAAAGATTGAGTAATACAACATAATGTGAAATTTGGAGAGAAGGATGTAAATAAGATTAGGGGTGTTCGCGGATCGGTTCGGATCGGTTTTGACCAAATTTAGGACCCAACCCAATGAAATTTGACCGGTTCGGTTCGGTTTTCAGAAGAAAAAAAATTGAAACCCAACCCAACCCAACCCGTTCATGAACAGTTCGGTTCGGTTCGGATCACCGGTTTACCCATTTAATTTTTTTTTTGGAACTACTATTTTATATCATGATTCTTTCAAATATCTCATACAATTAACACAATATTATCAAATGTATGAAAGTAGTAAAATTGATTCATTTAATACCATCAACATAATATTATAAAATAGACTTATAATATAAATTAAAACATATGTCTTTTGCTTTTTATCAACCTACCTATATGGATTTTTCTTATATTGTTGGAACACATGTCTTCTCAAGTTAGAGGTTTCATAGACAGAACTAGCTACTACAAATGATGCATTACAATCTTGCAATAAGTCATACCATCTTCCTTCTTAGTAAAATGTTCCCAAACATTAGAAGAGGGTCCAACAGATTCTTTTTTCCTTACCTCTACTTGTGCAAATTCAGATTGTTGTCCTTGCCCTTGTTGTGGTGGAGTTTCACGTCCTTGTGGTTGTCAAAAAACTTTTGTCCCTTGCTATGATGGACTTTGAGTATGATTGGTGAAATTGGAGATGAA